>APFE031633719.1:33928-84089 GCA_000404065.3 Pinus taeda
GTGGATGCTTGTCTAGCAACCCAATCCCATTATGTGCAATTTGATAGTTCATTTTTAATTTTTTTTTGCAATGTATCAAGTTGTCTTAGGCAAAGATTTCAAAATCGCTATACATTTAGCATTTAAAAAATTTATTCTTGGTATAATAACTCTTTCATTCAAGTGTTCATTTTTAAAGTTTTTTAGTCATAAATTTTTTCCATAATGTCTTGCTTGAAATATTTTGAAAATTTAAGATTGTTTTGTAGTCATAATCTTTGGTTTTAATTTCATGGTTGAATTTTTTTTTAAGATTTTAATGCTTTTCTACGACGTTATATTTTATCTTTAATGTTATGGTTGAAAACGGTTATAAATATTTTTTTTAGCACCATGCTTGAAAATTGTTGGAATTTTAAGGTTTTTCAAAGAAGTGATATTTTAAATTTATGTCATGCTTAAAAATCATTGGAATTTTAAGGTTTTTCAAAGACGTGATATTTTATCGTTAATGTCGTGCTTGAAAATCATTGGAAATTTAAATTTTTTCAGAGTCACGATATTTAATTTTTAACATCATTATTAAAAAATGTTGAAATTGTACTCTGAAAAAAATGACGTTATTCTCGCATCAACACTTTCCGATTTCAAGGTGTTTTTTATTGTTTTTTACTGTTATTTTTAAAAAATATTGAAAATTTACTCTGAAAAAAATGGTGATGCAGAATCAACACTTTTTATTTTTTGGTTGTTTTTTCATGTTTTTTGGGGATTTTTGGGCTCAAGTACCCATTTTGAGGTAATACTTCTCGTTTGATCGGTAACTATGTTCACCGTTGACTACCATCTGTAGGATGGGTCACTCTACAAGATGGATAAGCTATGTGTTCCTAAAGGTGAGCGATTGTAGTTGAATAGAGAGGCTCACACCTCCAAGGTTGTAGGGAACTTTGGTGTACGGAAGATTGTGGCTAACTTGTAGAGGTATGTGTATTGGCCCAAGATGCAAGAGCAGGTAGCTAGGTTCATAAGAGGATGCATGCTTTGTTGTACCAACAAGCCTGGCAACAAGAAACAAGGTTGATATCATCCCTTACTTGTACCTACTCATCCTTAGGAAATCATTTCCATGGACTTTGTGGGAGGTTTACTGATAACCAAAAAGAGACATGACTACCTGTTCGTGGTAGTTGATAGGTTCAACAAGATGTGTGTTCTGACGCCTTGTAAAAATACCGTTAGTGAGCAAGAAGCAACAAAATTATTCTTTAGATAGGTCTGTGTGCACTTTGGGATACTCATGAGCATCATTTCAGACAGGGATACAAGATTTGTCAGTGCATTCTGAACTACATTATGGGAGAAGATGGACACGAAGTTGAAGAGATCTACAACATTCCATCCACAAATAGATGAGCAAACAGAAGTAGTTAATAGGACTTTAGTGTAGCTTCTCAAGGGATACAATAAGAAGCATCCGAAGACCTGGGATGAAAATATGGTATATATACAACATTCTTAAAATAGAGAAGTCAACACTTCTACAAGAAAATCCCCATTTGAGACTTGTTTTGGATATTTTCCACCTTCACCTTTGGATATTGCATATGGGCAACAAGGAGGAGTAAGGGAAGATAATATAAAATATGCTTTGAGGGTTGAAAAAATTATAGAGAAGACTAGGCAGATCCATCTACAAATACAAGACACATTGTTGAAGTCGCATGAGAAGTATAAGGCCAGGCATGATCAAGACAAAACAAAGAAATCGTTCAAGGTGGGAGACAGAGTATGGCTATAGTTGAATAAGCAGAGGCTGCAGGGGCTTGGTAAGAAAATCAAGGCTCTGAGGTATGGCCCCTTTGAGATACTGGAAAAGGTGGGTAATAATGCATATCGACTTAGTCTAGCACTATATATGCACATTTACTTAGTTGTGAATGTAGATAATTTGAAACTCTATGAACCTTCCATGCTAGACCAAGAAAAGGAACATGTCCTACCTTCTATGGAGGGTTTCACACCAAATGCTTAGGCAGAGTTGACAAAAGATACAATTTTGAATAAGAGGTCCAGAACTATAAGACATGGGCAACATGACCTTTGGAAGATTGGATTGAAGGGATAAATTCCAAGCAAAGTTAAATAGTACACTAGAGAGAAGGTGGAGGAAAAATTTCCTCACCTCATTTAATAAAAGATTTTGGGGACCAAAAGCCTCCCAAAATGGGGAGGTGTGATCCAGACTAGATCATTATATTGTTTGTCATCCATCTCGATGCATTCAAAGTGGAAAATGTGGAGGAATCAACTCACATGGTTGTTTTTACCGATGATACCTAGTTTGGCAAAACAGGGTTCGAAACATTATGGGAGCATTTTGAGGCATCAAATGATGTTTTTGGGGGCAAAAATTTGTCTCTGTCATGTTGCACCATCTAATGTTGTTCTACACACAGAGATATTTCCAACGACGAAAGAAGCACGCCAATCAGAGTTCATATGCAAAAGTTATGCCACTCAGAAGTTGACCTTCCTATTTTCATACCTATAGTTTAGGAGGATGTTGTGTCAACCCTCATTATTCATGGAAAATGGGCTAGCCACGTGTTTGTGATGTAAAAGACTCTGGAAGAGTCTATATTGTAACTTTAGCTAAGAATTGGTGTAGTCAAAATCACTAGTGGGCTATCAGGTTGTGTTATCACCGGGCCACTAGGAGGAAGAGGCATTTTGTTCCATAGATGAGAAAAGATAGTCAGGAGAGATAGGAGGTAGAGCACACAGAGACGATCTGTGCACGGTAGCAACCCATGAGCTACAAACATTACTTCTTTGTCCTTGTAGCCATATTTTCTAGAGAAAAAAAGAGAGTGAAGTGACCTCACCTTTTAGCTGGATTTTCTCCCGAAAGGGTTTCCTAGAGAATATTTTGTGTCTTATGTGTGTGTGAACTTATTTTGTCATTCTCTAATTTTCTGCATAATTTCCATTCACATGCATGCACTAATTATAGTAAAATCTACAGATCTAGAAATTAAATAAAACTGTAATAGCATAGAACTTCATATTTTTAAGATAATATTGTCAGATTTGTTGTGACAAACTGTCAAGTGGAATATCCACGACAGTTTATAAATCAATCAGAAAGTTGAAACATTGTGATGAATAGTCAAAGCGCAAGCCTGAGTTCAAGCATGTCTGGAAGGTTAATGAGAAGACTAAAGGAAAGTGACTTAAGAAGCAAGGAAGATCTCAAGATGCAGGTAACAAGGAAAATGTGGCACCTCATAAGAAATTCAATGCAACTGAGAGATGACATGGGTACCAGCCTTAGGCAACAACATAAAGGCATTGGTAGAAAACTTTTGAGGTGTTGGACTTGTGGTGGAGACCATCGTAGGAGAGATTGTCCATCGCACCAGAGTAGCAGGCCCCAGATTTAATAATTTTGTTATTGGTATTAATTAATATTATATACATAAAATTCTAATATTATTATATTATATACCCTGAATTTAGTTTATTTTAATATATTATTATTTTTATATTAATTAATATTATATTAAATTTATTATGTTTGATTCTAGTTTATTTTATTTTATTTTAGTAATTGTTCTTTCTTCCTGATTATTTGACTTAATTTTTATTGATTTCTTGTTATTTTTGAACCTTTTAAAATTTTCTCTACCTACAACTCTCACTTATTTATTTAAAGAAAATTGTTTACATCAAATTGATGATGAGTCACACTTGTTGACTTTAAACAGAGTCAAATACTTCATGTAATGGATCAAAAAGTCTCATATCATTAACATAAAATAAAATATTACATTCACTTAATAAAAATAATAAGTTGATAAAATTTTAAAAACAAAACAACTATCCAAAAGTCATTTGAATTTTATATGTTATACCAATTTTGTTTTACTCTTCAAATAATTTTATATTATTATAATTTTAGAATAATAAATATATAAAATAAATTGTATTTTTTTTATTATCTAAAATTATATTTATATATATATATATATATATATATATTATAAAATTATAATTTAATGGGTTTTTTTTAAATAATAGAAATTTTGACTAAAGAATTTTGATAGGATTGCTTTTTCTCTCAAATTTTGCTAAGATCACTTGAAAGACATTTTTTTATACATAAATAAAGTGAAAGTGTTATTTAATTAGATATCATTTTATAGTTATTTATATAAATTTTAATAATTAATTTTGTTATTTTTAAATAATTTTTAATTGGATTTTGGAATAAAATTCATGAGGAATAGATGAAAAAATAAAACATTTAAAATACATTGTTACAAAAAATTTCATAAAATAAATAATTTAAAGAAAGTGAATTTTCAAGTCTCTTAAAGATATATTTTAGAAATTTTATTCTAAGAAAAATAATTTAGAAATTTTAGATCAATTTAAAAACCTTTGACATAATAGTTATGTTGGAGGCAAATTTTGAAAGAGGGTTTTTGTGCAATATTTGTCAACTAAAAATATTGGTCAACCAATACCACTTACCCCTTGATTTTGGATTTTAAAGCCACCTTTACTTTCCTTTTGCATCATCCTTCCACACTCTATATTTGTGAGGGCATCCCATCTTCACGGCTATCACATGCACCATTGTTTTTGAAGAGCATGGTAGTGATGAGACCGTCAATGTTAGTGTCAATGGCCACATAAAAAAAAATCCTCAATTTTGTTGTCGAGGTTGTAGTGCACAATCCCCATGTAGGATGCCACAATTGTAAGTTTGATCACAAATTTGTGAGTTTCCCTTCGAACTTAGTTAGGAGATCTGTTATGCTGCTATTGGGCATCTACTCCATGAACAAATTATGCACCCTTACACCATTCTCAATGTTGTGACTGCACCCTAGGCAATGACCAATGTACGGAGAATCAAAATGCCACAAAAGATGGTACTCATTAAATAATAACAAAATGCAACAGATTGTAGATCTGACTATAAAGAGTTGGCCATCATACATGAGCATAGTGAGGTTGACTGACCTAGAAGCTCTAGCCCCAATAATGGCACCCCTCACCCATCCCCCCTCGATTATCCTCGTGTTGGCTTCAACCCCATTCCTTCACAATGCAATGCACTATGGAATGTGGTTTTTTTTCTCATTTGCTTTATGCTGAGGGAGTTTCATCAATGTCTCTTCCAAGCTTATAAAGTCTTTGTGCGAACGAGTATACATGGTGACAAGTTGGCAATGATTTTTCTTATGGGCTACCCAAAGTCAGTTATGAAGTGATTCCACAACCTATTCTGATTTTGTTGTCAATCAAAGTGCAAGATATATCATTGTCGTTAGTCACATATGGCGTGTCTTCCATTGTTGGTTAGGCTCTGCACATGTTATGAAGGATGTTTGAGATGTGTATGGATTATGATCATGTTCTAACATATTAACTTCTCATTTCCTTTCTTCCCTTTTCCCATGTTTAGACAAAGACCTAAGTTCTAAGATAAGCTACTTTGAATGTTTGTTAAAGTGTTAGGCCTCATGTCATATGCATAGAAGTGAGGAGGTTTTGTGCAAAGTTTGCTTTCATGTAAAAAGTTCATGGTAGATAGACCTAGACATGTTCTTGCTAAGCAATGTTTGACAATCTCCATTCATTTAACATTCAATTTCTTAAACCACTTTAGAATTTGGCATTAAAAAAAATACATATAAGAATTTGAATAATATATATCGATCTCTAACATTCAGTTTTAAGTATATTTTTATCGTATTTATAATTTATTATTAATAATAAAAATCAAAATATAATATTTTTCACATAATAATTACATTCATAAGTGTGTTTATTTTGGAATAGAGCATCTAGAATTTTAATTTGATTATTAATATTTATTAGGTGGATGATAGAGCTTTAATCTCCACACAATATTCTAAAATGTTCTTAATAGTAGTCATATATCAAAAGCTAGATTTATTAGAAAAAATGCCATATGGACCAGAGTTAAGGTTTTTTGGATATGTAGTATTAGTAAGTCATGATATTACTCCATAGTATTATAATAAAACATATTTACATGTTAAAAATCTTAGGTTAAATCTCCATGATTAAGGTTAAAATTTTTGCTATATGTTTTTTTAAAAGTATATACATTTAATTCATATTTAAATAATAATAATAATTTAAAATAAAGTTATAATTTAGTTTACTTTTTTTTTTTTTTTTTTTTTTTCATATTGATAATGTGAAATGTATTAACATAAGACAAGTCTTTTTATGTCTATTAACATTTACTAGTCATTTAATTTTATTAATTGCGTCTATATATATATATATATATATATATATTTTGTAACCTAGAAGAACTTGGCAACTCGTGTGACACCGGACTACTAACAAAACCTCTTCTCCTAAACCAGGTCACAAGTGGGGGATTTGAACCTTGGATCTATTAGTTACCACAAACTCACATTACTTTGATTGCCAATTGAACTACCCTAAAAAAATCCTAATTATACATATTATCTATTAATTTATATTAATTAATAACAATGACACAAAAACCTCAAATTACTCTACTGTTCTCATTTACCCACATAAAGTGGGTACATTATTAAGTCATCATCCAACACATTATTAGGTTATTATACACCACTCCTCATCATACAACCCATTATTAAGTTATCATACATCACGAGAGGTGAGAAACATCCGGCGTGACATAGCTATAATCTCTATGAAAAAGTTAGTGCTAAAATCAAAACTAAAGAGGGCTTTTCAAAATGTTTTGATAGTGACATTGGGGTTAAGTAGGGGTGTCCCCTTCCCCACTCTATTTGGTTTATATATTGATAAGCTAGAAGAATGAATAAACAACACTAGTGGAGAGGGTATTCAACTAGTGGGTTATGGGGTGAAGATACTTTGCATGCTGACGATCTTATCCTAATTGCAAAATCTGGTCATGGTTTGAGAGAGCATTTAAAGGCCTTAGAGCTCTTATGACAAGAAGTTGGGATGCAAGTAAACACTAGAAAAACGAAAGTCACGATCTTCTCTTTGAAGTGGAAAAAACAACATAATAGTTTTGAGGAAAAATCCTTTGAGATAGTGGAAGAGTACAAGTACCTATGAATTGTTTTTCATAACAGGCTTAGTTGGGAGACGTGCATAACTAAAAGGATCCAAGGGGGATGGAGAGCTTCTTACCTTATCTAGAACTTATGCAGGAAAGCAGAATTACGTGATTGGAAAACTGAGAAAACTCTTTTTGCAGTGTCGGTTACCCCGATTGTCCTTTATGGATGTGAAGTTTGGGGGAGCAACATGTCAAATCACAAGTGGAGACAACTAGAAAGAATTCAAAAGCACTTAATCATTAGTAACCTCAAAGTCAAGTCAACGGTCCCATATGAGATCTTGTTAGCTGAGGCTAGAATGTTCCTTATGGAGGCTTCAACAATCATTCGTTTGTTAAGTTATTTAAAAAGTTGGAAAGCATGGATGAGCACTGTTGGCCCAAGATGATTGTTGCAGAGGAGCTAAAGCATATGAAGAAAACTTTGAGGAAGCAAAATAACAAGTGGATGAGCAAATGGGGAATTAATTGGCAATACTTTCCTAATTCTAAAAAGGAGATAAAAAATTAGGTGCTTGAAAAATTCTGGACGACCATGTAGGAAAAACAAGTTGGCTAACAAAACACTATATATCAAAAATTTCAACCCATCACGATCGCATGATGAAAAGACTTACTTGAGTGCCGCAATTAAAGGAAAGGCTAAAATTTTAATAGCTTAACTGAGGACCATATCTCACCATCTTAGGTGTGAAACAAGTAGATAGACAACCCCCAAGGAAGAGTGAGAAGAAAGAACTTGTATCTTTTGTAAGAAATGAGCAGTTGAAATTGAATGACACTTCATCATGGAATGCCTGGCTTATAAGGACATTCATAACCAGTTTGAAAATAATCTAAAAGTGGACACTTTGAGCAAACTGTTTAAAGAAGCCACTTCACAAAATTGCAAATTTCTTAATAAGATTCATGACAAAAACCTTATTTTAAAAAAAAACTTGAAATTGTAATATTTTAAAAAATAAAAATCACAACATCAAAATTTTGTCAACTCATTTCGAACCCTCCAATATTAATTTTAACTCATTTCGAGCCCTCCAATATTAATTTGAACTCATTTCGAGCCATCACACTGTCCTAATCTCATTAACATCATCAAAATTCCTTCGATTCAATTCTAACCCATATTCGATGATCGCTAGATCACTCTCGTCGCCAAACCCAAAGTTACTTCAATTCCTTTGGGTGGTCTATTGTAGCGTAAGAATAATAACACTGTGGGATCTTATCCCGAGCATCCCGAGATCCCAATCACCCTAAAACTTCCAGCGCGACGGACAATCACGAGCTAAAGGCCCACCGCATTGGCTGTCATTCAATAACATTGCTCCTTCCATTGACAGGCCTTTTTAGTGTAAGTTGGCCACTGTTGGTTGAAGTCAGCTTTCGGATTTGAATTGAAGCAACCATACTCTCAAGTTACATCACAGCAGCCCACGGGCCCAGGAAGGTCGGTGGGTTTGGTTAGACCTGTCTGAACAAGGTCTTTGGGTGTTTGCGTTTTATTTTTGTTGTTCAAACGGATTGAATTGCTGTGCTGGGCTAATTTGTTGATTGAGGTCTGAGTGAATTGATTTTTGAGTGTATTAGGGCCAGTGAGCAATTGAGGGATCACTGAAAATGGAAGGCAACACAGAGAAGGGGGTTATCCCTAAAATTGCCCCGTCAATGTTGTCATCAGACTTTGCGAATCTGGCTTCAGAGGCGAAATATATGACGGAAAATGGTGCAGATTGGTTGCATATGGACATCATGGTATTTTCCTTTTGTTGCCTGTACAGCCCATTTTGTTTTTCTGCTGATTTTTTTTTTTTTTTTTTTTTTTTTTTTTTTTTTTTTTAATCTAATTTAAAATTTTATTTTAAATTATTGTGCAAGAGATTAAATTTGCTTCCTACAGGGCAAGGAGTGTGATGGTCAGTGATTTTCGGTTTGGTTTTACAATAACATAAACTGGACAAAATTTTGCAGTTTCTATGTGTTTTACCTCTTTCGGATCTAATGTCAGGAGATGCCCATGCCTAGTTACTGAGAATACCAGTTCTGAGGTTAACGTCAAGAGTTCCAAGTTTTTCTGGCCTCTAGGAGCTGTGTCGTTTTTTGGCGAGGAAATTGACGTTACCCATTCGAACTAGATATGCATACTGTTGATGGTTTTTAACCAGTAGATAATTATGGTAACAAGATATATTCATATCCATGACCACTGATGATTTATTCATCTGATTCCAATATACTCATATTTGTGCCCATTGATGGGTTTGCCGTAGTCACTTGAGGGAAAGATTGCTGGTGCGTATTTGTCCCTTAGTGTTTGAACTAAATACATTATCATTAGGGGCTATATTTGACCAGTATCTTTTTCCTTTGGTGCGAACGGCTCTTTGTAACTTTAATTTGCTCTGCACAAGATTGGGATAATCCTTCTCGTCAAATTTCTTTCTTTTCAGCTGGTGAAGCTGAGGGATGTAATATAAATCTGTGCTTATTAGGCACCCATGTTCTCACCGTGAATCGGTAGGTTCACAGGGACTACTTACAAAGTTGCGATCATCATAGTCCATTCATTTACAAATTTCCTTGTAGCAATCCTGATGACCTGGGGTACTCTCCAAATCAATACTACAAAAAAATCCATCAAAGTTGCTCAAGAGAGGTTGCTGATTGGTAAATTTCCATTAGTTCGTTTCTGTGTGCTTTGAATAGAGGGCAGAGCCTACCTACCCATATGTGTGTTGATTTCAAAATGCAACAACAATCTAACAAACCGACATTCATAATCTAAAAGTTAAATATGCTGCTTATCTTTCAACAGACAAAAAATTAATGGTCTATTTTCAGTCCGGGGCAAAATTGGAACACTTTTATCATTGGGAAAATGGTTGTGAAGGACATCCAAGTCTTTTGACATCTACCCTGGGTGCCTGACTCATACCTATTTGGGAGAAGGCATTTGGCAGTTTTGATTGTTTCTATAAAGAACACAATTCTATCCAGATTGATGATAAAGAAGACCAAAAACAGTCTAGCTGGTTGACCAAAAATCATAAATGACACTTATTCAACGATAAAGAATACCCTCCAAATAACATGGAGAGGTGCATACAATTTTTTTTGACAATAACTAGTAGATATTTGTATTAGCAAAATTGCATCAAGAAGATGTGTTAAAAAAAGTACATCATGGTAGCCATTACCAGGCTCCAAAGTATGACTGTAAGTTCTAGAAGTATATTGATCAAGATAAAAAGAAAAGAGAACATAATTTCTAGAATGTAACTAGCTTTATAGTCCCTGAAAAATATTCCAAATATTAAGATTGCAAAATACTACATGTAAAAAGACTCGGGAGGGTGAAACTGCTAAGCATGCTTGCTAGTTTGTAAATTTCCAGGAGCAGGATTATTCAGGTCTGGAAGTGGACAAACTGTTGAGTAAGGGCCTGTTTTTGAGTAGCCTGATGAAGATTAAGTCTGCATGGATGCCGTGTGTTGGGATTGGAATTCTTCTTGTTGAGAGTGCAGAACTCCACACTTGTCTTGAAGTTGTTGGAGGGCCTGTCAATGCTAGACTAGGATTTCTGGGGAAGTCTCAACCTGCACAATAAGATTCAAGAAGCCAATTCGGAAATTGCAGACTGAGGTATGAATCTCTCAAAATCTGCCGTAAGCTACTATAGAGTGGCTTTGATAGCATTGTTTTCTGTTTTCCCATATTCATAGGTAAAATTGGGTGCTGTGTTACCAGGATTATCTTTGAGCTTGAAACCCTGAATCCATGAGATACTGTGATGAATTGTGGCTGTGAACCCAAATTGAACAACAAAATGAGCAGAGGATGATAAGACTAGCCATAACTACCAGTCCTGTTGACATTGAAGGCCACTCACATGTGTTATGAAATGTACAAAGCTTAGAATCCTTTGGCACGAGCATTATCCCACCACTGCGCCATAATAAGCGGGGAGGCAATCATAAGAGGAGCAGGGGAGGTGGTGGGTGATGTTGAGAAGGGCATGGAGGTTAAATGAGGCCACGGAGGTCCGATGGGACATGACTTGAATTGGAGGGGGCCATCAAGTTATGGGGAGAGTGGGACCTTGAGCATTGACCTTGAGGCCCCCCATTTACCCTGAATTTCAAAGGAGGCTTGAGAATGAGGTTGAGAGTTATTAATGTGAATAACATGATAAGAGGAAATAAAGGGGAATAAGTGGAGAGAAACGGATACGCTGAAAAATTGAGGACATCTGGCATCAGAAGGAATAAAGCCTAGTTGGAGGTGTCTTATAGTATTCTTGGAATCCTCTCCAATGATGAGATTGGGGATGTGGAGAGGGGAGGCCAACTTAAGTCCAAGATACAGGGCTATAGGCTTCAACTTGATTGTTTGTGGCTATTCCCAGGTTCCAAGAATAAGTTAAATCAATATTTCCTGTTGATAGTATTTTTAGGAAGAGAACTGTGTAGTAGAGTAAGTCCATCGAACGTTTCGGGTGACCACTCCATCCATCATCAGGGACCAGAAAGCTAAAAGATGTTTGAGCGAGTGCTGAGGAGTCCTTTAAATAGATAAGGCTACTAGGTAGCCGTTAGAGGAAGTTAATGAATTAATTAGGATACTAGATCACTGGGTCCAAGTAGCCATTAGAGGAAATTAATAAATTAATTAGAAGACCAAATTAATGGGTCCAAATAATTAGAGAACCAGACTAATGGTCAATATATTATATAAATTAGGGAGGGGAGGGGGCATGAAGATTAATAGGTCAAATGAGAAATAACAAACGGATCACAATAAATATATTTCCTCGTGGGTCATAGAGCACCCCTCCCACATCTGCCACCTCGGGATAGGTGTGTACAATTGAGAAAAGTAGAGTAACCGTGTTTAATTCAGTTGAGTAAAGACAACCATTGAAGAGAGTTGGTCTATAGTGGGAGAGAGGGTTTTCTTCATTTCAATCATTTAAACTAGATGTTAGTTCTTACATAGTTAAATGTGAAATGTAATTTGTTTACTTCATAAATGTAATAAGTTAAAGTACATTGTAAATGTAATAAGTTCTGTTTCTTTACACTGTTAATAAATCCTCTTACTAAAGCTGTAGATGGATTTTTGCTATGATTGGCTTTCCTGTTGACTACAGATAAAAATTACACATCATATTCATAATGGATATTGAAATTCCATGTACATTGATGAAACTGCATGGCAAAATTCACCTTTCCCAAGAAGTACAGAAAGTATGCAGATCAATTCTGCAAGATACATTTGAAACATTCAAAAGTTTGAAGTAAATTTATAACATTATGAAACATGATGAAAATATTAACAAATTAAAAGGTAATTAGAAAATAAAGGTGAAAGTTGAAATAACCATTTTAATTCTAGTAAACTCATATTTTATGTTCACCTCCTTGAGATGGATACTTCTTTCCTTTTTGAGAATAATGCATGTTATGTTAAATTTATAATCAAGAGATTCACATAAAGGCATTGCATATAGTATTAAGAGCTTCCTAAAGAGGCTTTCGTGTCCAACAAAGGCAAGAAGGCCCACTGAGAATCAATCTCTGTCCTGAAAAATATAACCTAGATGTAATGTAACATTCTGATTCAGCTCTGAATACTAATACCTTCCCCAAAATGCATTTGGAGGAGTCCTTGTTAAAGGTTTCCCTACATCTCCTTCTCCACAGGAACAATTGTTGGGATGTAATATTTACTTGGTTCAATATGTATCATGCTATAGTGGCTGCATGGTGTCTCAAGGTTGTCCTTTATGCCAACTCTTCTTATTTCTGTGCCCAAGTCAATATTAAGGGGGATGTTGAAGTTATGTTTGCTAATCTTGACTTATGTAGTAACCTGTTAATAGCCGTCCTTATGGTCCCTATTGGTTGCCTTCATATACTCTGCGTGAGTGGCATGTCATGATGGTTGGTGTTAGGGTCCATGTCAACGCCACTTACTTCCTATATATATGAGTCTAAGTGCCATTTGTACACAAACGAGCCAAATCATGCCCTTATGCCCAGTGAGCTTACTGTAATGCCAAATCAGTTGCTGCCACATCAGATTTTGGCACACTGCCCATGTGTTGGCGGCTAACCCTTGTTAAATTGACTTCCAAAGTTCAGTCTGCTGCTGTTCAGCTCATCACAAATAATTTGTGTTTGCTGCTGCTTCCATGGGAATTCCCTGCTGCTGTGTGGATTAATTGCTATTCACTGCTACCAATCCCATTGAGATTTTTCCATACTTCTGTTAAAACTTTATTTAAGCTGTTGCTGCTGGTTGCTGCTGGTTGCTGCCAAGAATTATATGCAGACCATTCACATTTGTTCCATCCAGAAGGGAGGATCTTTCAGTCTACCTTGATATTTTATCTATCAAGATCTTTTGTTCTACATTTGATTTCAGATTTTTGTCTGCTTGCTTTGTTGATATTTTCTCTCAGTAGTGGCGACTAGATATTCTTCTCGAGACTGAAACCCTTCTCATCAACTATCTTCTACTACCCAAGCTTCTTGGAGCTGCCTCTGTCACAATATTCCTGCTGTAGATATCCATTGTTGTGTACCTAATCACGACATCCTTAGTGGGTATTAGATTCTATATACATGAGCCATTTGTGTGTATGCTCATGATTTTATTTTAATGTTATATTTGTCAAAGGGCACTTTAGATAAAAAGGCACTAGTGACTGTTATTAAATGACTTAAGCAGTAGGTTAGGGTTTTTTTCACTCCATTTTTACAAATAGGGTTTCCCCCTCATATTATCTATTATGATATTATCATTTTATCAACACATATCTACCAGTTTTTGGCGTTCATTAGAGATGTCTTTATTCAATACTCAGATTTGCATGTGCAATCCGCGCTTGGGTGTGCAGGGGCCTCCACTGTTTCTTTGTTTATTTTCAATTACTATTGCTCCTCTTCTATTTTTGTTGTGGTAGTAGCTCCATTTGGTTACAGGGACTCTCCAAGTTGGTAGCAGAGATTCAGTGAATTTTCACTCTTATTTCGTGTTTCTTTTGTTTTTCCTGAAAGTTAAAAATAATTGGGAAGGGTAAATCTTAGTATGTGACTAAGGTAGAGTTTCAAGTAAACTTCGAGATTTTTGCAGAAGAAATAAGGGAGATGATGTGGCTAACTGATGGTAAAGGGCCCATGAATCATAATCATGACGGTCACAAAGAGGAGGAGCTAAACCCTTTTGGAATGAGAGGCAATACTTTGTCAAAATCACTGAGGATAGAAAACCATTACAGACTCATCGTCAACCTTCAAAAGAAGATCCCACAATATGACTTTGGTGGGAAAACAGGAATTCATACATGGGTATGCAAGGTCAAACTAGCATTCTAGGTGGAACACATATCATCAAGGGGATACTTTGAATGTGGCACTACAACATTTGGTTGGGCAGTCTATTCTTGGGGTGAGAGATGGATTACTAAAAACTCTAGAGGAGTTATAGTGAGTTTGCAGAGCCCAGAGGTATTCATGTAGAGAGCAAGATGTAATTGGAATGATCCTTATTGATGTTAAACTCATGCAAGACTTGGTGGAAGAATACACTAAAATGTTTTAGGTCCTTGAGACAAAGGTCAAACTCTCAACAAATTTGGTGTGGTACATCTACATTTAAAATCTATTGAGATATGGATTGAGGTAAAAAATGGTGGAATCTGCCTCTTGAAAAACCATTGCTATAGCTAGAAGTGTGGCAAGTCACATTGAATCCATTAAGAGATAAATACTTGTTTCTGCTAAATGGGGGTTATATATATGATATGAAGGCCAAAGAAGAAAGGAATTTGAAGTGCCGCAAATCAAAACCCTTGGCCATCATTCTACCCAAATCTCTAAACCGTTACGATTAAACCTTTGTCGTGAATGCTCCCAACCTTGGTTTAAGGGTCTTGTATGTAATACTTTGAAATGTTTATGGCTTGAGACCTATGCCAATTTCACTTTGAATATGAGTGTAGAGGATACCCTTCTTGAATAACCAAATAATGAGTTGAGGCCATAGGGAAAATCCCCTCCAATAGAAATTGGAGAACCCTTGTTCTTCCTTGCTACAATCATTGGGTTGGGTCGGTTGGATACCTTCAACTCTAAGTTGCACGAAACGGGGAAACATGTATGAGTTTCCTAAACGGGAACGGGTACGAAATGTGACCCCCCCAAATTTTGGAAACAGGGAAACACGATATATATATATATATATATATATATATATATATATATATAGGACATTTAAGAAATGTTATGTGCAATCATAAAGCATACATGATACATTATAATTTATTACATTTAAAGTTTAAACATTATGATTAAATTTACATCACATTTACTCATGAATGATCACATAATAAAAATAGCAATATTGGAATATCCAAAGTCAACCTTAATTATATATCCAAATCTCAAAATCAACCTTTATTATATATATGAGGCTGCAAGTACAATAAAGACTATGAGGCTGCAAGAACTATAAAGACATCCTCATCATCATAATCCTCATCAAAAATAGAAGCAGAAGCATGCTCAACAGTGGATGGTGGTGCCGAAGAAGATGATGGGCCAATTCCACTTCCAGGTTGGACCTCAATACTTAGGGCAGAGAGAGAGAGATCCAAATCAGGACTTTTTGGATCCACATCCCATTCTTTAGAAGGACCACTGTTGTATTCTGGATCCCTACGAGATGCAAAGCGAAGGTTGGAGTGCACATAAACAAGATCCTTTGCCTTCTGTGAGCCCAATCTATTGCACTTCATAGAATGAATAAAACCATAGGTGCTCCAATTCCTTTCTGCGGATGAAGAGCTTGCCACTTGTGAAAGAACACAAATGACAAGGTTTTGCAAATGTACACCATTTGCTCCATGACAAATCCACCACCTAACTGGATTCATGGTGCTTCTCTCCTCCAAAGCTGATATATCTGCATAATCATCTAATCCTGTAGCAAAACTGGCAAATTCTTCCTTTACCTTCCTGTGTAGATGAGATGGAAATATTCTCATAAGGGCTTTTTTCACCCCATTAGCCACCTCTCTATCCTTATGGGATGCCTTCCTCTTCCCATTGCTTTGAGCAATATGCTCCTCATCATAAAATTTGGAGTTCAAGGCACGTGCTAAAGTGTGCAATGGAGTGTTGAAATTGTTCCACTTTTCAACAATGATTTTCTTGACTAAATCAGCGAAATGATCATCAACAAACAAAAGTTGTGGAGCCTCTTGTGAAATGATTTCCATAGTTTTCTCAACCTTGGAATCCGTGCCATCATATACCTCACCTAAGAAAGGTTGGTCAGTGTCAACATTCCGAAGAAGCTCAAATGTAGGGGTTGTGAACTTTAACAAGAAATCTATCTTGCTTCACCAATCCTCATCAAGGCACAATCTACGCATCATATATCCCCGCTCTGAATTTGCTTGTCTCCACTCAACCTAAAGCTGACTCACCACCATAGAAACTAATGCATGCTTAACCTCAACAAGGCGGCGCAACATCAGGAAGTTTGAGGCATATCTTGTCTCAACAACTTTTAACAACTCCAATTTGGAGTACTCTCGAACTATTGCTTGAGATTGGTGGTGGTTGGTGATGAATTTAACAATCTCCCTTTCTTCCCCTGTGATTTCCTATATCCATGGAACTTTGTTGTCGAGCTCCTCTAAGATCAGACTTAGATTATGGACAATGCAGGGTGTCCAAAATATGTGGTCATACCTCCCCTCAATAATTAAACTTGCAGCTTTGCAAACTGGTGCATTATCTGTGATAACTTGCACCACCCTATTAGGCTCTATTTGTTCAATAGCTTTTATAATAACATCAACAATGAACTGTGCATCTTTTACATCTCCTAAGCAGTCTTCTGCCGTTATAAACATTGCTCCTTTGGGGGAAGTGGCAATGATATTTATCAATGGTCTGCGCCTTGTATCTGTCCATCCATCTGAGACTATGGTAACCCCAAAGCTACTCCAGGAAGAACGAATTGGTGATAAGATATTCTCCACAAGCTCCTTATCATTTTTGAGAAGTTGAGTTCCGACTTTCTCATAGTTGGGCCCCTTGTACCCTTAAGGAGGTTTGTTAATTTCCCTTACCATATATTGCTAGTAAGGAGAGTGAACAACATTGAATGGGATACCACATGCATAAATGCACCTAACCACTATGGAATCAGTTTCTTCTCTCACTTGCACATTCACCAATTTAGCAATTCTGTTATCTTGAACTAAAGGGGATGCTCCTAGTATTTTTGGATGTTGGTTGTTCATGTTGTTGTGTGGCACTGGCTCTCCTCTTCCTTGCTTCAACTACAACCCTTGGCTCAATGTTAGATGGAGCTTGAGGAGTAGCTTGACTAAGCTCATCATGCCTTCTCTTAATTCCATCCGCTTCATGTTGCTGTCTTTGATATGCCCTCCTTGCCAATGGGTTTGCTATTTTGTGCAACCTACAATCCCCTGTCCTCCTCCATGCAAAAGATGTGCCTTCACTCTCGGGTAGGAGCCCTTATACGAATTACTGCAAAGATTACATTGCCATTCCCATGAGCCACCACCTCCACATTTTTGAAGCTTTTGAACATGCCTCCAAAGAGGATAAATATTCAACCTTTGGGTTGGCCCTGGGGCTTGAACTTGTAGCTGCACTTTGGTTGGAAGCCATTGCTGCAAAAAAAAAAAAAATAAAAATAAAAATCTGTAAAGAAAAAACGTTTTTCATATTTTTGGCAACATAAACCCTCGAAAAATTGAAGATATAGTAGGAAAAAACTAAGAAAATGAATGCTTCTTACTCAAATTAATTTTTTGTAGCTGAAGCTACCCCAAAATGCCAGAAAAGACGAGAAATATGGCTGTAACTGAGCCAAAAGCCAAGAATGCCGTAGCCGGAAACTCTGCACTCCAAATCTACTACTGAAACCTCTTTCTCTTGCTGCTGAGATCTCCTTTGTTCACTGTTGAAAATGCTCTAGCTGAAACCATTGCTCTCTTCCTCTTTTCTCCTTTGCTAAAATCGTCTGTCTCCAAGAGAAACGAATTACTCAATTGTGTGATGAGAGAATGAGGCGAGAGTCATTTTTATAACTTGAGAGAGGCATCTAGAAGCATCTAGAAGATATTTTAGTCGCCCAATAAAAAATTAGAAGCGAAAAAATAAAAAAATAAAAGAAAACGACAAGTGTTAAGTGGAAACTCCGTCGTACGGCCTCGAAACTTGTTTCCAGTCGTACTGGCCACGTTTTCCTAGCGTGAAACGTGCCAGTACGATCGGAAACGAGTTTCCATGCCGTACGGTACAAGTTTCCTCGTTTCCGTTTTGTTTCCTGCTGGAAATGGACCCTTGGGCAGCGTTTCCTGCAACATAGCTTCAACTTCTATGCCCCTATTAAGACAAAGGGTCTTGCCATGGTTGATCTTGGCAATGCACTAAACATTATCAATAAGAAACAAGTTAAGTGTTTGGGCCTTCATTTAGATATTCCTAATTGCCTCTCTGTCAATGTTCCAGGCCGTAAACATATTTAGTGTGAAGGTGTGGTGTATACGGTAGAAGTTATATCATGGAAGACTATAGCCTCAATGATGACTTCTATGTCTTCAATATTGGAGGAGTAGATGTTGTTTTGGGTATTTAGTGGCTTATTTCCATATGTACATATTCCACTAACCATTAGGACAAATTTATCTCCTTCTACCAAGATGGTTGTGAAGTCACTCTCAAAGGATTCAAACCTAAAAGCATCCAGATTGTGGACTTAAACACATGTCTAAACTTTTAAAGAAGAGCCACTTTGGCTTCATGGCTCACTTGCATTGTATGGAGTTAACTCCTCCTCAACAAACTTTTGTTGTAGGTTTCTCTACGTTCCTTTACAAATACAAGGTGGTTTTCTAGGAGATACTTGTAAAACATCCGCTGGTAGGGGAATGGAACATTTGATTTGGTTTGACCCCACCAAAGGTCCCATGGAGTTGCGTCTCTCATGATATTGCCATCTTTAGAAGTTTGAGCTTGAAAGGCTTGTGGAGGAACTTTTAGAAGTTGGGATCATATTAGCTAGTAAGAGCCGTTATGTTTTCCCAATTTTATTGGCAAGGAAAAAGGATGTTCTTATTGTGTTTTTATTGATTATAGAGCACTTAATTAGATCTTTATTAAGAATAAGCTTCCCAACCTCACATAGATGGTAACAATGGCCTTGCTATGTTTCAAGCTTTAATGAAAATTGTTTTTGTTAAGTATCTACATAAGCTTGTTATGGTTTTCTTTGATGATATACTCCGAGTCCATATATAGAAAAACATTCAGAGAGCATCTAGAGCATTTGGATCTAGTATTAAATACTTTAGCCTAACACAAGCCCCATGCAAAGGAACCCAAGTATGGAGTATCTTGGCCTTATTATCTTTGCAGAAGTTATTCGTACTAATTCTATAAAAATCCAAGCTATTTAAGAGTGGATAGTGCCTATGACCCTTAAGAGGCTTTGAAAATTTTGGGCTTAGTAGGTTTGTATCATAGATTTGTTTCACAAATTCTATACTATTGCTTGTCACTTGATTGACTATGCCTTTGATTGGTCTACCAAGGCACAACAAGTTTTGGAGAACTTAAAAGTAGCACTTGCTTCAACATTGATTCTTACCATTCTTGATTTCACTTGATGCACTTCACCAATGAGTGTGATTCTTATGGATTCGGTCTTGCTGCAATGCTCTTATTGTTGATTTCTGGTAGCATCGGATGTGCTCTAGCCTTGAGATTTTGCAGGGAGGCTAGGACACATGCATTCCATAATACCCAGGAATCGTTTTGGGAAATTCCACCTGGAGGAGGTTTAATTAAAATTATTAATTATTTTTAATGGATGCCTAAGTCTATACTTGGGAAATTAAAATAATTAAAGTGTATTAATTAAACTAGGTGTGAATCTTCTAGAGAAAGACGAGGATCAAGTCAAGATGATTTGAGCCATTGATTAGAATCTAATCTGGGTTGTTGATTGATCAACGAGAAGATTATAAGAAGAGGCTTGATGGGCATTTGGAAATACACATTAAGTGAGATCAAGAGATTGATTTTTCAAGAGAGCAACACAATAGTTGCAGGAGAAGTCATCGTGGAGATTTCTTGCAGTGAGGGGCAGGGATAGTTTTCTGGTTGGAGAGTTTCCTGATCCGGGGATACATTTCAGAGGAGGCAGAGAGAGATCCAGAAGAGGCAGCGTAGAGCCATGTTGGGTAGCGTAAAGCCACGCTGAGGCAACATAGAGGCCTTGAGGGGATTCACAAATTTGCTGAGGAGAAGATCAGATCCAGTGTCAAGAACCGGGGTGTGAGAACGGAGGGTCAGATGATCGAGCATCCAGCGAACAAATCGATCAGCCAGAGGGAGTGACACAGTCCTTATCAGTTGTGACGTAGAGCAACACAGTGTCTGCGCAAAGGCAGCTTGGGGCTAACCATTCAGTGGCTGGATCAGTGTCGAATTGCCAGTGACAGTGTGAGGTATTTCTCCCTAATTTCTTTGTCAGTTAGATTCTCTATATCGGATAGCCAGTAAGACATCCAAAGATTGTATTCAGAAACTACTACATAATAATTAAAACCCTCAGTTGCTGCACCAGTTTTCCCAAGTTGGTTTTTTTTTCGGGGACATTGTCCAAAACAACAGTACCAATTGTGTGTGTGCTATTTCCTTCTTGCTCAGTACTTGTTTCCGCAGTATTTAATGTTGTGAAGGTTGCAGTGGATTTTATTTCAATGTTTATTGTGTAACACTGTAAATAACTTGATTCATAAATTAACAAGTAAGAGAAATCTAATCAGTTGCTGCAGTAGGGAATCGAGTAACCAATTTTTCACACTTATAAGTTGATACGCCCATTGCCTTTGAAATCTGCATGTTAAACGACATATAGAGTCATGTATCTACATACAACATAGAGATTGGCCATACTTTATGCAATGCCTAAGTGGTATCAATTGCTCCTACATGCTAACTTCTTGATTCTTCATTAAGACTAATCACCTAAACCTAAAGCACTTATCGATGCAAGGTAGTTAAATAGAGAAGCAATAAAGGTGGAGCAAATGGGGATTTCTCGGTTCCAAGACTATGACTTCGAGATCATCTATAAGAAGGGTAGTGAGAATATTGTTGTTGATGCCTTATCTCAGTGAGATGAAGCACCCAGATTTAATTCCAACTCAATTATTCAACCTTCTTCGATATAAGAGCTCGTCATAGACCACAAACTAAATCCTCTTGTAGTGTAGTGTTAGCAAGGCATTACTGATCGTGAGAAGGGCCAACCTTCGACTATTAGGATTCATGTCATCTCTTTAAAAATCACATCTATTTTTAGTTTGGTTCTGCTCTTATTATGTAAACTCTTCAACATGGGTCAGGTAGGTTTCCACAAAAATTATAGGAATGTTTCCACCAACTTTCATTAGCTGAAAATGGAGTCCAATATTCAATAGTTGCGGCAAAATGTGACACTTATCAAATTGATTAGGTGGAAAATTTTCTTTGTTATGGTTGTTCTATCCTATTGCCATCCTAAATTAGAAGTGGGAAGAGTTTTTTATGAACTTCATCACTAGTCTACCACTTTGAAGGTAATGATACTATGTTTGTGGTGGTCGATTGTTTAACCAACCATGCTCATTTCATTCTCTTGACTACCAAGTTTACAACTTATGGGGTTGACAATTTATTCTTTAAGGATGTCTATAAGCTCCATGGCATCGCCCATCATATCATTTGTAATAGAGATCCCAAGTTTGTTTGTAACTCCTAATAGAAGTACCACATATAACCTTCAACCATATGGAAAACAGAGGTGGTTAACAAGTGCTTGGAGGAATACCTTTGAATGTGGATAGGGGATAAGTAAGGTAAATGGATAAGATGGTTGCATCTTGTATGCTATTGGTATCCAAAATGACCCATTTTAAGGCTATATATATATATATGATCCCCATGACCCAAGGATTGAATGTTGAGAAATATAGCTCGAGCAAGAGCTTCTTGCACATGTTAGGTGTGAACATGCAAGAAGTAATTCAAGACTTCTTCTAGACTACTTAGTAAAACTGAAAAATAATACCATATTGTAATTTCACTTGAGTAAATAAAAATGAAACTCAAATTTCCTATGTTCTTCTAGCGTTAGAAACCTAAATGAAATATTCGAGAGATTCTAGAATATTAGTGAGTTAGCTTTGATCTAGTCTTTAGTTGTACACCTCATCGTTGAGATAAATTGGTTGCTATGATTAAGGAGATTGGTTGCTAAGGTTTGAGAAATTAGGCGCTGGGATTGAAGAGATGAATTATCTCTCTCTAAACATAAATATGATAAAATACAAACATTTTGTACACCAAGAAGGCTCATGAGATTAAAGAGAGATCAATTGAGAAAATTCAGAGCATAGGAGAGGAACCAAGGTCGAGGAGCAAGCCAAAGAATAGATTTATATAGTTATGTGGATAGAGTCGAACACTGTTATACAACAATTCAGGGAGATTTTGATTTGTCCTATAGGGAAATTTATCTTAGTAAGTGCACATTTGATTTTTTGTATATACCATACAATTGTTAGCTTGACAACTTGTGTAGGTTTCCTTGCAAGCTTGGAATATTTGAATTAAAAATTGATTTGAAGGGGTAACTATCTGCGTATCATGTTTATGATTTCATTGTTCATTTTCTAGCTATATATGTGATTGTTGAATGTTCAAATATTTATTTTTGTGGTTAAATATGTTCAGATCTGATTTATTTAGTTAAGAGATAATGGGCAAGTCCTAGTCATGGATGATGGCCTTAGCAACCCCTATGATGGATCAATTCTTCTTCCCACCTCCTTGCAGAAATCCCTGAAACTTCTTTGGAGTCCTTCTCTCCCTAAATGTGCTCCTAGAGCCCCAACATACTCTTGAGCATCCATTAACGTCTATGTGAACCATTGAGGTCTCTTAATAGAATTGGAAAGGGATAATGTCTCCTCCTCACTTGAAGGTTGTTATCTTGAACTAGAAACTGTTGGTGTCTTTGGTGACCCTGTCTCAACCTTTGGAGCTTTTTGTTCCTCTTCCTCTATCACTGAAATGGCCTCATGTGACTTCCTAGATGCAAAATCTTCCTCAAACTTTACATCCTTCCTTATGACTATATTCTGTTGCTCTGGATTATAGACCCTATAGGCCTTTGAGGTCTCACTGTAACCCTCAAATAAGCCCTTCCTACTAGATGGCTCAAACTTGGTCCTCTTTTCTATAGGTACATGGATGTAAATTGCACAAGCAAAGACGCAAAAATGACTTACCTCTGGCTTCACACCAGTGAGTGTCTCCTTTAGTGTCTTATCTCCAAGATCCTATGAGGACACCTATTCTTGATGTAAACTATTGTGTTACATGCCTTTGCTCAAAGAAACATGAGCAAGTCCTGGTCATGGATCATGGCCTTAACAACCCTTATGATGGATCAATTCTTCCTAACGTTGGAAGACTTTGGGATGACTGCATTTAGGAGGAGAGTAAAATGGAGTCAAAGGTCGATAGGAATGGTGGTGACGAGAACTTGACCCTATTCGATTAGTCAAAGAAGGAAAAAGGGAAGCAGTAGCTAGCAACCTGTTGAGAAATCAATGCTAGTAGAATTAGGGTTTGATTTCTCGTTTTTGATAATTACTTCTGAATTATGTTGGCTTCTTTTAATTCTTTATTATATTATCTTTCATCAAGCAATTACCAAATTATGTGTGTATAAAGATCACAAGAACGAGAGACACAAGATGTAGGCACTCTGCTAGGCCAAAGCCCCTATCTAGGGGAAAACCCAATCAAACTTCTTCCTTCAGTAGTTAAGACAAGATAATTGAAGACTCTTCAACCTAGACACAGACTTCCTCCAACCACCAAGTCAGCCCTTCCTTCTAGCAACTTCGATCTAGATCTTCGACCTTGTAGCTGCAGAACTTCAACCCAACAAATTCGGAATTTCGATCTTCACAACAACAGAATTTCGATCTAGCAAATCCAGAACTTTGACCTTCCCAACAACATAATCTTTTACTCAACAAGTAGCCTAGTAACTTCGCATAAAAGGGAAAGATAGATAGCCCAGAAACTTCGACTTGCAATCCTTCCTTCTTCTCCTTGAACTTCGCACTTTTTTGCACTTCCTTCTTGTGTATCGAACTTGTTGAGTTGGTGAGCAAATAGATTGAATTGTACTTGTATATATAGCCTCTTCTGCCGACTTCATTCGACAAGCTCTGACTTGTTGTGGAGTTGACAAATTACATATTTGATTCAATAATAATTCTTTTTACATGATTCAATAGCCCAAGAAGGGTCTCATTAAATGGACAATAACTCTAGTGACTCAATATAAAACCTAGTGGTCCTCAATGGGGACTTTGACCTATAAATGATGACCCAAGCATGAAACCCATGCTTTAAGAAGTCATTGTAATAATAATAATTTTTCTTTTTCATTATTTGATAAATACATTTTATGATGACTCAAATATGAAGACTGAACCTAGTTACATTCTTCGACACTTGCTCTTAACTAGGGAGGTATTCATAATTTACACATGTATACACAAGTACAAGGAAAATCTCAAAATGCAAGAACTGCGAAGAACTTAGGCACACATGGTGCCACAGACTAGATTCCTGACCAGGGCAATTTATCCGGGTGGGACTAAGATGGACTAAAGCTTTCAACTTCTCTAGGTACCATTAGGCTTACTTGCTAACCATCAACCCAGGGAGCTAGGTGCGTAATGCAAAGTTAGAGCTCTATGACCAATGCCACCCTCCCTACTTCGGTAACTAGACATCAACACATATGCTGGCCAGGTGTCCTCCCAGGGATTTTGTATTACACAAGATGCCTCCTCAAATCTCTTCCAAACATTTATCGTCAACAAGATTAGTGATATCAACCAAATCAATCATGCTTCTCAGATATTCAAACTTCTTATTAGGAAGAGACTTTGTTAACACATCAACTACTTGTTCGTCAGTCGAGACATATTGTGGCTTCATGATCCCATCCTGTACCAAACTTCTAATCTAGTGGTACTTATTATTGATATGCTTCGTCCTTGCATGGAACACAGGATCTTCAAACATCTTAATGATGCTTTAATTATCACAATTTATCACAGTAGGACTTAGAGGTTTCTCAAACAAATTTGGCAGAAGTTTTATCAACCATACATCCTCTTTTCCTACTTCACATGCAACCACATACTTAGCTTCAACAATACTCAAAGCAACAGGGTCGCTTTCTACTCATCCGGGAAATCATTGCAGATCCCAAACTAAAACATCCATCAATAGTGCTTCTTCCATTAGTGTCATTGCCACCCCAATCAGAATCTGTAAAACTTGTCAACTTGACTTCCTTGCTATCATACTTTAGGCAGTGATGTATAGTTCCATGTAGATATCTTAATATATGCTTGGCAACTATCCAATGATCTCGACGAGGCTCCAACTGAAATTGACTAAGAATGTTCACAACAAAACATATATCTGGCCTATTGTTTACTAGATACATCAGAGAACCCACCAATTTACGATAGGTAGTAGGATCTACGAGACTTGAGTTAGAGCTTCTCAACTTCTTGAGATTGGTGATCATGGGAGTAGTCATGGGCTTGGAATCCATCATATCGAATTTCTACAACAACTTGATTATATACTTTCCTTGCCCCAGATATATCTCACCAGGTTTTTGCCATACTTCTAGACGTAGGTAATAACGCATCAGTCCCAGATCCTTCATCTCAAACTCGGCTGCCAACATCTTCTTGCATTCTTGTATCCTTCACTCTACGCCTGTAATAAATAGATCATCCACATATAGTAGAATAATGATTGGCTCATTATCCACAACTTTGATATAGAGATTTAGATCAACAATACTTTTGACGAACCCGATTCTTAGAAGGTATGCATCCATTCTTGTATACCATGCCCTAGGAGCTTGCTTCAAACCATATAGGGCCTTCTTGAGTCTACAAACATGAGTGTCTTTGCCATTTATTTCAAAGCCTTCAGGTTGTTCAATGTATACTTCTTCATCGATGGTTCCATTCAGAAACATTGTTTTTATATCCATTTGATGGATATTCCATCCCATTGTTGCAGCGAATGAAACCAAAGATCTTATAGTACTATATCTTGCGGTAGGTGCAAAGGTTTCTTCAAAGTCTATGCCTTCCTTTTGAGAGAAATCCCTTGCAACGAATCTAGCTTTGTACTTGTCTATGCTTCCATCAACAATGTGCTTGATCTTGTAGATCCATTTAGAAGCGACAACCGATTTGTCACTTGGTCTAGGAATGATTTCCCAAACCCCATTCTTCATGATGGATTGATATTCTTCCTACATAGCCTTCTTCTGTACTTCTTGTTGAGCAACTTCCTCAAATGTAGTTGGTTCAACTTCTATTAGTTTTGTCATCTATGTAGCATATCCATAATATCTTTTTGGTCTTTTGCTTTCTCTAAAAGTTCCTTTCGCAGCTCGATGTCCTTCGACATTTTTAAGAGTCGCTTTTAACCAATTTGGCCTCTTCCTTGTGTCGGTTATGATCACAGGTTGAATAGGCTCACTTGGTCCTTCTTCTTTTTTCTTGATTTGTAGTAGGATTGTTGTGATGCTCTTCTTCTTCGAATAATGGTATGTCTTTGTCATCGGAATCAATAGGAATATCTTTGGATCTTTTGTAGTCATGATTTTCATCAAATATAATGTCCCTGCTTACTTCAATATGTCTTCCTTCTCGGATGTAGATTCTATATGCCTTTGAAGAAAGATTGTAGCTAACAAAAATCCCTTTAATGCTTGTAGAATCTAGCTTCTTTCGTTTGTCCTTTGGAACGTGGATATAGGTGGGACATCCAAAGATTTGGAGATCGTCCACACATGGCTTCCTTCCTGTGAATGCTTCTTCGTGTGTCATATTATCGAGGATTCTATGAGGACTTCTATTTTGTATATATACAACAGTCATTGCTGTTTCTCCCCATAGAAATTTTGGTATATCTTGATAAAATATCATTGTTCATATACATTCTTCAAGTGTTCTATTTTTCCTTTCTGCAACTCCATTCTGTTCGGGATTGTAGGGAACAATAAGCTCCCTCTTAATTCCTGCTTCTTTGCAATATCTAATTATTTCTTTTGAAGTGTATTCTCCACCATTATCAGATCTCAAAGTCTTTATTCTTCTTTCAGTTAAGGTCTCTACTTCAGACCTAAATTCCTTGAATTTTTCAAATATTTGTCCTTTGATTTGAGTAGATAGAGCCATGTCTTTCTAGAGTGATCATCAATGAAGGTTACATAATAAAGATGACCTCCAAGTGATTTGTCAGACATAGGCCCACACACATCCTGAATGAATGAGGTCCAATATTTCTTTAGGCCTTGTTTCACTGCTTGTAAATGGCTTCCTTGTGTTCTTTCCTAAGGCACATCCCTTGCATATTCCTTCACTATCTTCTTTGATATTGGGAATGCCGTTTACCAATTGATTGAGAGAGGGAATAACCTTATAATGTAAATGTCCATATCTTCTATGCCATAGTTCAATGGGATTGATTTCCATGTGAACTAGGGCTTAAGGAGATGGTGCTATGACTCTATATAGACTTCCTTCACGTATTCCAATAATCCTAGCTTTATCGACGCTTGAATCTTTTCCCCAAGCCAAAACCTTTCCATCTACAAAAGCAATTCTATCACCTTTATCTTCTAAGCAAGAAATTGAAAGTAAATCCTTTTCCAAACCTGGAACATAGAGTATATTGTTGAGATGTAGCTTTGCTCCATTGTCCAGCTTTAAAGAAGTTGATCCTAGGCCTTTAACAACATAGCTTTTGTTGTCTCCCAATTCCACTACATGAAAAGGTTGTTCCTTTGATAGAGTGGAGTTGTTTGCTGTCTCCTGTCATGTGTCTTGATGCTCCACTATCAATAATCCATGCATTGTCATCATTAAGTGAACCTGTGAGTGCAGCTAAAAACCCTTTGCTTTTGACTTTATCGAATAAGTTGTAGACGATTCTTTTGATCTAGCTTCCTGCAATATTGAATCCTATTTTCAAGTATCTTATCATAGAGGGAGTACCCCTTTCTTTCAAGCCAACAAAGTGATCTCCAATCTTCCTTGACCTTAGCTCTGAAACCATGTTGAGAAATCAATGCTAGTAGAATAGGGTTTGATTTCTCTTTCTTGATAATTACTTGTGAATTATGTTGACTCTTTTACTTCTTTATTATATTATCTTTCATCAAGCAATTACTGAATTATGTGTGTATAAAGATCACAAGAACAAGAGAGACAAGATGTGGGCACTCTGCAAGGGCAAAACCCCTATCTAGGGGACATCCCAATCAACCTTCTTCCTTCAGTAATAAAGAGGTAATCCAAGACTCTTCAACCTAGACATAGACTTCCTCCAACCACCAAGTCGACCCTTCCTTCCAACTTCGATCTAGATCTTTGACCCTGTAGCAACAACACTTCGATCTTCCCAGCAGTAGAACTTCGGCCCAACAAAACTAGAACTTCGACCTTCCCAACAACAGAATCTTCCACCCAACAAATAGCCCAATAACTTCGCATAAAAGAGAAAGACAGAGAGCCCAAAAAATTCGACTTGCAATCCTTCCTTCTTCTCCTTGAACTTCGCACCTTTCTGCGCTTCCTTTCTTGTGTATCGAACTTGTTAAGTTGGTGAGCAAATATATTGAACTGCACTTGTATATATAGCCTCTTCTGTGGGTCAAATTGTCCTCTTGTAGGCCGACTTCATCAGGCAATGGCCAACTTGCTGTGGAGGTGACAAATTAAATATTTGACTCAATAATAATTCTTTTCACATGATTCAAAAGCCCAAGAAAGGTCTCATTAAATGGACAATGATTCTAGTGACTCATTATAAAACCTAGAAGTCCTCGATGGGGACTTTCACCTATAAAATGATAACCCAATCCTGAAACCCATGCTTTAATAAGTCATTGTAATAATAATAATTTTTTTTTTCATTCTTTGATAAATACATTTCATGATGACTCAAATATGAAGACCGAACCTAGTTACATTCTTCAACACAACCTCTGTAGAAACTCGAATAAACGAGTTTGTTGCCAAGTTTGAGAAAGATTTCTCAATGGTATCTTACCTCTCTACTAGCAAGGTTTCGAGGAATGCGTGGTATTTGGATAGTGGAGAATCTTGTCATATGACATGAACTCAACAATTGTTTTCTAGTCTAACAGAGCAGGACTTAGGAGAACAAGTTGAGCTTGGTGATGATGCCAAGTATTCAGTAGCCAGAGTTGGTACTACTTCCTTCCAGCTTGAGTCGGGTAACTCTTTAGACTTTGATGATATTTTATTTGTTCCAGGTCTCTAAAAAAATTTAATTTTAGTATTTGTTATGGAGGACAAGGGTTATGTAATAGAGTTTAAGAATAGATAAGTCCTTATTAGGTTGGAGGAATGTAGCCTAGAAGTGACACAGGTGATAAGGTTTAGCGAAGGAAATTGGTACATGTTACAGGGTGAACTTGTTTGAGCCCTAGTTCATAAGAGTAACAACTTGTGTGAGTTATGGCACAAGAGGATGGGGCACCTACATCATAATAGCATTGCCTATTTTGAGGGAGATAGTCATAGGTCTTCCAAAGTTCAACATTGAGCAACAAGGAGTAGGCAAGGGGTGCATACTTAACAAGCGTGCCGAGGTTGCCTCCCTAAGCAGTGAGTGAAGTCTAAGTAGATTCTAGACCTGATTCAGTTGGATGTTTGTGGGTTGATATTAGTAGCATCAATAATGGGTATCATGTCATATCCCTTCTCAAATACATTTGTAACAGGGTGCTACTACATAATTTTTCACACTTTTGGCTAAGGAAGAGACCCCATCATTTTCGACTTAGGGACTTAGGAGGCAATTCGACTTTATTTGGTTGCTAGTGGAATGTGGGGGCCACCCACATGGGAGTTTGAATTGGTCCATTCAAATAGCTTGGAGGGAAAGTGAAATAGGTGGATGGAGGGGCCCTCATGAGGCTAGGGAGGGCCAAGGAGTTATAATGAGGGAACAACTCTCATTTTGGATTTCATTCTTACACCTTGCAATCCAAATTACTTGACTGTTCGCTTTGTTTTTTCGCTGAGTCAACTGGCTGTTTAGCCACAAATCTCTCAAGCGGAAGATTCAACCTCTACTTCGGGGGACCATCCGTGCCCGCCCTAGAGAGGTAGTTCCATAAGTATTTCAGGAGTTCCTGGAGTGTGTTACAACACTACCATTCAACCACAACAGGGAGTGCGTATTTTTGGCTCGTAAAAGAATACGCATGGGGGTGTTTGGAGCTATCAGTGATCAAGCATTTGTCGGCAGAGTTAGAGGATTGGGAGAGCAGCAAAGGGCCAACCTTTCTTGTGAGTTTCAGAGCCAACAGAGCCAACATCCCGTCAGTTCGAATTATTGGGCTTGGGGACAATGTGGAGGGCTAGTCTAGCAATTTCGTGGAGCTAAGGAGCAGGTGCCACATGCTGGAAGCCCATCCGGGAAGGCAGGAGATTGATAACAGAGGTTAGCCCAGTACTTTGGGTCCATTTCTGGGAGGATTTACAGGCAGATTCCAGCAGGCGAAGTTTTGCAGTTGTCGTTGAAGCTAGGCTCCAAAGGGGTCAAATTTTAGAAGTCTAAACTAGCCAAATTCCTTTGTGGGTTTTTCTGGGTTTTGGGCAAGGATCACACTCCTAATTTTATAGAATTTCCTGGGCAGATCTAAGGGGTCAAATAGGGGTCCCAATTGAGCCAACAATTAGAGGAGCTAAGGGGAATTTGGGCCAAAATTCCAAGGTCAACATTTGGCCAATTCCTTTGTGGGTTTTTTTGGATTTAGGCCAAGGAGTAAGGAGCTGAAATTTCATAATTTTTTGAACACTGGAAGCAATGATTCCAACCCTTCGAAGTTGGTAATTGCTTAGTTAATAAGTATTGCCGGATGCCATGGTGGATGGGTTATTGGTAATTGCTTGATGAACTAAGATAAAAGAAGAACTCAAGAAAGTTAATAAGAACATAAGAATATCACAAGTAATTATCAACATAAATAAAATCTTTCTGCCTTTTTGATTTTCCAACATGGTATCAAAGCTAAGGCGAAGAAGAAGGGAAAAGGCAGCCTGAAGATCTATTGAAAGGAGAATAAGGAGTTTTAAGAAGTTTGAATAATGGTCATCAATGAAAAAGATCATATAAGAAGTCAAACCTACTATCTTCAAGAGCAATACTAACTCAATGAAGGGAGAAAACAAATTAGAAGGAGCACTTAATTACAGGGCATGGAAAAAGAGGATAGATCTCATCCTCGAGAAAAATAAAGTCTTGGATCTAGTCAAAAGAAAAGTAAAGAAGCCTACAAATGAACCAAGTGATGCAAAAAAGGCAAAATTCAGAGAAACAAAGATATTTGCCATGACCCTAATGGTGGATGGAATAAAGGACAACCTCATCCCATATATACAGTAGACCTATCCAAGATTGAATGCTACAATTGTCACAAAATGGGTCACCATAGAAGCGATTGTCTCGAGAATCCGAGAAATAGAAAGAGAAATATGGATCAAGCAAATGTTGTCGAAGAAGGATCTCCAAAGAAGAACAAGACCGAAGAATCGAAAATAAGTCCTTCTACTCTAAGTTTTTGAATTGTTTTGTATTTGATTTTTAGTACTTATAGGTTTAACATGATTTGGAAAAACATTGTTGAATTGTTTTGTTAAAGTTATAGGTATCCCTCGAGATTGGATTAAGAGGGAGCCCTCACCATTTTCTCCAAAGATAAGTATCTTACTCATATTATCCTTTTTATATTTGGTTTCCTTCTCTTATCTAGATGTGTTTATATTAGATGCTAATAACAAGTTTCTTGCAGGTCCTAGCTGCAATTAAAGGTAAGGTTTTTGGAGTATTTTCTATGCTTAGTTGTGTATGGGATCTTTGTTATAGGTGGGCTGCAGAGTGCTATAGCATACAATAGGAAATTGGTGGAGTGTTGAGGGTTGTGAGGCCTTGTGGAGAATGCTCTCTCTAGGCCAAAACCTCTAGAGGAACAATGTAACTTGTACATGGGTGACTTTCCTTGTAGCTGTAGGAAGCCCTAGTTTCCTTGTGGGGTGCCCAAGGTGTCTTGAAGATCAAGGAAGGGACAACAAAGTAGGTGGAAGTTCAACCAAGAGAAGAGCAGTTTTGGAGCAGTGGTTTAGGGCTGTTGTGTGCCCTAACCAGTCTTGAGAATGCACAGAAATCGAGGTCAAGGAGGCAGCGACAATTTGTTGTAGATGACTCCTTGGTGATGGATGCTAAGTGGATGAGGGTCCTAGGAGAGGACTACTGGAGGAGTTGTTGGCAGCCAAGAGGAGGGGTTTCCTAGATGTTTGGATGCCCTAACTAGGAGCAGAGGCTACAACAAGGATTGGTCACTCGTGGTTTGTTGGAGGGCAGCGTGAGAGTGGGCCAAGTGTGGACAGAGGATTGGGCATTTATGGTTTGCTGGAGGACAACATGATAGTGTCCAAGTTGGAGCTCGGTGTGCACCATCTTCATGGACTTAGATGGTTGCTAGAGTGGCAGTAGTTGAGCTCAAGGTTTGATTAGCTAGAGGAGCAATTGAGCAACCCTAGACTTGTGTGTGGAGAAGGACTTCTACAACAGATGATGGGCAGTCCTCCTAGCCCGTGTTCATTGTGGGAGATGGACATTTTGCAGTGCTAGGTGGCAACCCTTTGTGCCCTATGTTGGTCTTCATTGGAGCAATGCAGGAAGACCATAGTGGGCTGAAGTTCTTGAGTAGTTGAGGAGCAACAATGGGTAGATTGAGAGTTGTTTACAAATGGAGCTGTGAACAACTTGACAGGAGTCTCGATGCAGATGATGGGCAGTCCTCCTAGCCCGTGTTCATTGTGGGAGATGGACATTTTGCAGTGATAGGTGGCAACCCTTCATGCCCTATGTTGGTCTTCATTGGAGCAACGCAGGAAGACCATAGTGGGCTGAAGTTCCTGAGTAGTTGAGGAGCAACAATGGGTAGATTGAGAGTTGTTCATAAATGGAGCTGTGAACAACTCGACAGGAGTCTCGATGTGTTGTGCCCTTGATGGACTGAGGCACAACTAATGAGCAGATTGGATAGTCGAGGCTCAGTAGCCAGATGGACTTGGATCGTTGATAGAGGTAGTGCTGCAGATCGGGAGTCGAAGGACCAGGCAGGCACAAGGTACGATCGAGGGGAGTTGTGAAGTCGACTACATCAGCGAGATGGTCAGAGTATCTTGTTGAGGGTAGATTGGTTGTTGATGGATTGACACCAAGCCCCAGTTACTAGTGGATGTATGAGGGCCATTATCCCTGGTACGAGAGCCCTCGACTATCGTATTTTTCAGTTTGATTAATATAAAGAAGTGGGGTTGAAAATTGTAAAAAGTTGTCTATATTTGGTGCACTAGTAGATTTAGTGCTATTTATATTCCGTTGTGCAAAGTAGCTTTGTTGTGATTCTTGGTTTGGTAGCGTTAAAGATTTAAGATTCTATCCCAGACACCAAGATCGTGGAAAAACAACAAGATTATGATGATGATGATGAAGATTGAAGACTATTAGTCTTTAGTCTTTATAGTACTTGCAGCCTCATAGTCATTATTGTACTTACGGCCTCATATATATAATAAAGACTGATTTTGGATATCTATTTATAATAAACCTCATCTATCAAGGCTGTTTTTGGATATTGCTTCTTTCATTATGTGATCATTCATGAGTAAATGTGATGTAAATTTAGAGACTTATAGTTTATGCATTGACATTGGACAATTTAATCATAATGTAATAATGTATCATGTATGCTTTATGATCGCACATAACATTTATTAAATGTCCTAACATATATATATATATATAGCCTTTCCCCGTTTCCAAAATTTGGGGAGGTCATGTTTCGTACCCATATCCGTTTCGGAAACTCGTACTCGTTTCCTTGTATCATGCAACTTAGTACTCAGTTGTGTCAAGTTGGAGGAAAGAGCAAGGAGCAACAAAGGAGCTCTGCATGAGTAATATTGCAAGTTTGCTGTGAGTGAGATACTCAGTTGTGCCAGGTTGGAGGAAAGAGCATGGAGCAACAAAGGAGATCTGCATGAGTAATATCAAGTTCGCTGTGAGTGAGATACTCAGTTGTGCTGAGTTAGAGGAAAGAGCATGGAGCAACAAAGGAGATCCAGATAAGCCAGATCAAGGATGGATCTGAGGCTTGATATGTTGGATCATATCCAAGGTAATTGTTGTATATGTAATTTCCTTGTGAGCCATTATCCCAGTAAGGGAGCCCAAGTAGGTTTTGAGAAGAATTTAATGAAGAACTGTTGCTTGGACAAAACTTGTGTGTAATATTTTTATTGTGCATGATCTGATTGCTGGTTTTATAAGTTCTGCTGTGCATAATTTGTTTCTGGTTAGGCACATCAATGTGTTTCAGTTAATTAGCTGGGTTAAAATTAATTTGAGACTGTTACTAGATCTGGTGTGTGTGTGTGTGCGCGCGCGCAGAGTCTAGTGCCCACAAAATCTAACACAAAACATCTCATGGGTGCAAGTGCTCATCTCAAGCACATTAGAGTTTCACCATCCAACAACCTCTCCCAGGTCCAACCATTGAAATATCAAAGTCCCTCTTCACTGAAAGAGAAATCTCAACCACAAAAGCTTAGATACCATGTAGAAAATTTCAGAATTCTGAATTTTTAAGTAGTTATATATTTCAGTAACCAAGGCTTTTCAAGAGTCAAGACACTAACTTCAGTCTTTAGTATTTCTAAAACTGTTGGTCCAAATGCTTTGAAATTTTAGCTGAAAGTTCTCCTCTTGATGCTTTTCCAAACGTCTTTTAAATTGCCTAAAAAGGAGCTAGCAGATATGCTTCAAAACATAGTATGATTTCCATCAACAAAATGACAGTGTTTATTGTGGTTGACAGATGGTACATATTTAGGGACACTATACATGGACACCATAGTCTCTGTTGGATTATATTTTATTATTTGTGTGTACATGGTCTATGCCCCATGGTTTGAACTTTTGAGTCGACTGCTGGTTTGACTTGTGGCTTCTCGTATTGTGTTGCCTATTTAAAGGTGAGCAATAGAAGTTTGAGTTGAGTGGTGTGTATTCATATAGTTGAGTATGGATTCATTGTGCCTGTGATTGATATGAGTTTGGCATACATTGCCCTTCTTTGACCATAAATTTGACTGCCCATTGTTGATGGAAAGAAGAGCTAAGGTAGAGAACATAGACTACAATGTTTCCACCACAGACTTCAATGTTTCCACAAAGATTTCCTTGTAATTTCTAACAATGTAATAACTCATAAGTCCTAGTACCGCAAAAGTTATTCTAAATTATGAAGTCCAACTTTTGAGTTCTATAAGCCATTTCACCAATTCATATTAGAGGAATTTTCCCCGAGTATTTAATTTCGAAGTGCTTTCATCCACAAGGTAATGAGTTTAACCATTTTGACATTTCTTCAAGAAAAGTATTCATATTGTTCCATAGCTTGATTTACATTCATTATATGTGACTGCTCTTACATATCACTTTAAGTCAATGGCTTCTTTGTTCAATCATATATGGATTTTGCGTCCTAAGATGGCTTCAAGATGAATTATCACAATATATGAGGCTTAACCGTTGTGACTTTCTTCAAGAAACTACTCATATGTTCCATTGCTTGATTTGCATTTTATGTATGTGACTGCTCTTACCTATTACTCTAGTCATTGGCTTCTTTGATTAATCATATATCGATTTCTGATCCGGTGATGATTTCAAGATGAATTGTCATTATATTTCATTAATATTTTAATTGTTTGACATTCTTAAAATGAACGTGTTGTAAACTTTAAGCATGGTGTTTTCTTACTATCTTCATTCTATTATCAGATGAGCCCGTAAACTATAATGAAAATCTTCAGGTCTATGTCATGTTTTATATTTATTACAATTTGAATAAAGATTCTAAACTATCTTTCATTTTTACTGGTGATTTGCAGGATGGGTAGGTGTTCAGGGCACTTGAATACAGAACACACTGAATGTTATATGTATTATGGAGCATTGATATCTCTATCCAAAAGTTCAATACTTTTCTTTATAAAGTTGGTGATAAACATGGTGTTTATATGGATATTTTGTCAGGCTTGTTAGAGTTTTATTTAACCTGAATGCTACTACTGTTTGAAACTTCCATTATTGTCATAGATATTCAGCAAATAGTATTTCTGTGGAATTATCAATATACTCTAATAGCAATGTCCATTTTTTGTCCTTAAAGGCACATGCGTGCCTTTTTCAATCTGATATGAGGGCTAAGGCAATCCCTAGACTTTTGATGTGCTATTTGAAACAAGATAGGACTTATTAACTTATAACATGATGTTTATTCTGACAATGGATTCTGATGTTATTTCTTTAATTGATAATATCATGTTGTTACTTCCGCCCTCCACTGCTGTAACATCAGTGCAATAGCTGCGATGATGACATCAAATTTATAAGAGAGATAAAATTCAGACAAAAACTTTCTTTACATGTCTTCGATGTTTTATGAACCTAAGTTGTTTCTAGGACTACTTGGGTTAGGTTACATTCCAACAAATTATCTATGGAGCAGAACTAACTATTTTCATTCAGCAGATTAGGTTATTTTTGCGTATTAAACTTTTATCCCTATATTAATAGTTATATCAAATATACAAGAGAGACAATTTATATAGGTTTGCATGATAGCATTTTATAAAGTTTGAGGAACTGCCAGTGTTCATTTGTCCATCTATGAAGTATGAACACAACTAGAAGTATGCATTGCGAAGAGTTTTATTTTTAGGATTTTTTCATTTTTTTTGATTTCAGATATTGTTGATTTTGTAATGTCTAGAAATGCAAGACAATATTATGGGTCAGGTTTGAGGGGTTCGCAACTCGCTCCACCAATGAAGGCTTCAAAGATACAAAACACCATAAAAAAATTCAAATCATCAGAGGAATTATTGAAGACACTCTAGAATGATTTTTGGTTGTTGCAGAGGCAACAAGGATATGTTAGACAAATTAATTTAATGTTTACTTTGTAAGACTTAGGTCCTAGGTCATTAGTGTTAAGTTAAAGAAAGTAGTAAAAGTGTAATATAAGGAGAAAATTGATGATATTTTAGGAGTCAAGACAAGGTTGTAATAGGTTGATTATGAAGTTAAGACATGAGCACAAGCATTGGATGTGTGCCCATAGGATCCTCCTTGGTTAGTGTAGAGTGGGTTCTCATCAGCGTTGGGTTGAAATTGATCACCATCTTGTTCATTCACAGAAGATCTTCTATATTTGCCACCTGTAGGCAATGGAGTCAAGACCTAGAGTATTGCCTTATGTTCAAATACTCTATTTACTACGAGATCCAAGGGGGGGATCTATTTCCTTTATCGGGGTTTAGATGGGTCCCTCTCTACGTTCTTTTGGTTCCTAGATCATAGATGCTTATCTCTTTTTATGAGGGAGGTTATTGGTTTCACATCGTAGGCCCCATGTGGTCCTCTCTGTCCAATTTTGTTTAGAGCTTCGACTTATTTCTTCTCTATTGTTTGGTGTGGTTAGGTGGCAAAGGACAATTAGAGATTCAAGCTTCTTCAACTTGTAGAACAATGAGGCCCTAGATCACTTCTTGACACCCTCACCCCCGCTAGTGGGCCGCCCTTCTTCTTCTTCTTCTTTCAAGAGACTCTTAAGGAGTTTTGGACCATATGGTGGACATCACAGGACTATTCTATAGTGTATTTCTGGGATGGGGAAATGCGGGGATACGCACAAGGGGGGCGTATATAAGCAACCCCAAAATTTCCGCACAAGGGGGGCATATATAAGCAACCCCAAAATTTAGGGAATTTTGGGGGAAATGAGGGGACGTCAAAGTCATAAAAATTATAAAATTATAAATTATTAAAAATTTAATATATAAAAATAAAATCCCAAAAATATGTCAATAACTAGATAGAAAATCTTAATAATTATGGAATGTAATCGAAAGACTAAATATGATCATCATTACATATTAGACTATTATCATTTATGAATTATCAATGGACATTTTTGCATTGTAAATCTAAAAGTAAATTACTAAATTGAATCCATGATTGACATTATGCAATGTTCCATCTAAATTCATCATTTGACAATTGAAATTATGCAATGCGCATCAAATTTTCAAAAACGATAAAAAATAAATTCATCACATGACAATGACAATGACATTATGTTGAAGTCTAAAATAGCCATAGAATACTAAACTAAAAGTAAACATAGGAAGCACTGAGCAATGAAATACTAGTAAATTTCTCAAAAAGTACTAAATAATATTAATAAATATTAAGTTTAAGTTCTAATATACTTTTATTTTGTTATTGTTTTTATTTTTTTTTTTAAGTTTTAAATTTTAATATAATATTTTTTTAAAATTCAAGTTTTGACAAATTTTAAGTTTTAATATAGTTTCATCTTTTTTGTATTTTTTTTTAAATTTTTTCATATATTTAAATTTGTATATTTTTTTTTTAAATTTTAATGTTTTAAAAAAATTATTAGACAAAAAAATGGGGGGATGCATATGCGTCCCCTCATCCCCCTTGCATCTCCTCGGCGTCCCCGGTCCCCCTTGCAAGGGAGTCACATTTTGTCGCCAGAAAAACGTCCCCCCGGAGTTTCCCCAAAAAGGGGACGTGGGGGGAAACATTTCCCCAGGAGTTTCCCTCCCCGTCCTCAGAGTGTGGGAACACTGGAAAATTGTGCCAAACCCCTTTAATAATGTGCTAAAAGTCCTTCCATAGATATCCTCCCCAATCCGACCTCTCCTCACTTTCGGCTCATGAGATATGAACCCTAGAAACACTTCTTTTCTTCACTAGTTTCAACAAATCCGAATTTTCCTTAAACGAATTGCTAAAATTCCTCCTCACGCCCATATATTGTGCATCTGAGGTCTAGATTGGGCCAACTTGTCCACTGGTTGGACTGGCTTGTACAATTGGCAGAATGTATAGTGAATATTCTAAAAACTATTTCTCCTCAACTGTGAGGAGTTAGGGGGAGCTCCATATACTGTTGGAAAGGTCTCAAAATAAGCTCTCTAACCATGTATGTTATACTTCTATTTGAGCTAGGTAAATGGAGTAAAAATGCACTCAAAGTTAGGGTATCCAAATGGAACATTAAAAATCAAAAACTCATTTCTCTTCAATTGTGAGGAGTTAGAGGGAGTGCCATATACCATTGGAAAGGTCTTGATGAGGGTCACATGATGATTGTCCTTGAATTTTCTTTGGCTTTGACCACCTTTTCCTTGATTTTCTTTTGACTATTAGTTTTGGATTTGAGTGCTTAAACCCTTTTGCTCTTTAGGGCTTCTTGAACTATTATCACATGCTTTGATCATCCCAAAGCTATAGGGCATCATCCCTAAGATTACAGCTTTGACATCATTGATAACATACTCAACAATGACCCATTCACGCTTTGCCATCAATGGCAACTTTCTTCCAACAATTGCTATCTTAGATTTAGGACCTACCATAATACTCCTAGTTTACATTACACCAATAGTACTCTTTTTGTCTCATTGACCTATTTTTGTGGTCATTTGTTGGACAAAATGAATCTATCTTAACAAATCTTATCTTATGGGAAAAACAAAACATGGCTTCTCCTTTTATATGGATATGTATTTACCATAGGTGATTGATATGAATGAAATATAACATTGTTCCTTTTGACACATCCTAGCCCATGTGTGTTAAATATTAGAATAGTGTTATCATTAACTACTACATAATTAGAGACATCAAAGAATTGTGTTGGGACAAGGTTTGACATAAAGGTCTAAGGTCATCCAAGTTTCACGTAAAGAGAGATGACATTGGAACTAACACAATAGTAATTTAGAAGGTATATTACCAATATTTAATAATATATAAAATAATAAAGCGTAATTATATATATTATAGTATAATATAATAAAACCTAATTATCTAATATATAATTGTTATTAATTATGACCCCTATGGTCATGACCAATCTCTTTGGCAATACATAAAGAGATTACATAGTTCAATTGTAATAATTATTCTTTATATCAATTTATATATGTTTTTTTCCTCATGGGTTATATGGATTCTTGTCCCTCTTCTTTATGGATGTTTCATTAATGAAACACTTTGTTAGATTTTAGACTTTTGTGGCTTTTTTTGTAGATAGAGTTTGGATATTTCACAGTAGAGTTTGAAATTTGTCGACGTTTCAAAGCCCAAAGAGGATCCATCATTAGGACAATGCTTGAAAAAATATGAGCCAAAGCAGAAGAATAAATAAAATAAATTAAATTTTTAATAAAATGGTTGGTTGAGAAAAATCCTAAAAGTGAAAAAGCCAAACTAATAAATATTATTATGCATAATTTCATAATTATTTAATGATAATGTGTGTTAATTAGGGGAATATTATATTGTAATTAATTTTAATGAATATTAATTATATTATAATCTATGATTAAAGTATGTTAAATTAATATATGAAATTAAATTAATATAATGAGATAAATGTCAAAATTATTTTAGGTAATAAATATATTACAAGTTAAAATATTATCTGAAATCACTATTATATTATATGTTAAATTTTATATAATGTAATAATTATTATTCATAATCTAAAATATTATATGAAATTACTAATATATTATACGCTAAATGTTTATATAATGTAATTAATATTATTACAAGTTAAAATATTATATTATATGATATGTTAAATTTTAATGTAATGTAATTAATATTATTATAAGCTGAAATATTAAATGAATCAAAGCTAGGGTGAGAGGTTCATATTTGAGAAGAGCTAGTAGAACGAATTTGTTTGATTAGAGGAAGCCAGTTGCCACTGATCTCAATGCCACCATTCTTGTTGAGATTATGTGGATGCTTCATTATCTCAATGGCTTCCCCGATCTTTCTCTTTTGATAGTTGTCCTCTCTAGCGATAATCCTAGCATTTTCTAAGCAAACATGATGCTTAGTTCTTGAGGAATGTTCAACCAGGGTTGAAGTGTGTGATCTCTCATTTTTAACGTTAGCTCAACGCTCTTTCAGTCTTCTTTGCAAGGAACATCCTGTTTCTCCAATATAACATTTACCACAAGAACAATCAATTTTGTAGACAACCTTAAGTTGATGTTGATCAATACTGTCCTTCACAGATCTCATTCTTTGCTTGATTGTTCCTGTTGTTGTGAAGTGAATAAAAATATTCTTCTTATCTAAAATCCTTGCAATCTTGTCAGTGACTCCTTGAATGTAAGGGAGGTAGACCTTACTACATTGTGTGCGAGGGCTTTAGGAGTTGACCTTTCCTTCGACTCTTCTTATAGCCTTCCTTATGTCCTTGTCCTTGTATCCTATATTTTTAAAAACTGTAGTCAAGTGCTTCTTCTCTTCATCTAGGTGCTCTACATTTGATATTCCAAGTGCCTTGACAACAAGAGTATTGAGGACACCAAACTTCTGAGCAGGATGATGATTGGAATCAACATGGAGGTAACTCTACGAGGGAGTTTTCTTTCTGAAGACTTGATGTCCCAATGTTCTGTCTTCCTTTTTGGTAATAAGAACATCTAGGAATGGTATGCTTTTGTTTTCCTCCATCTCCGTATTAAATTTAATTTCAAAAGAGATAGAATTAAGGTGATTAAAAAACTTATCAAGCTATGCTCTACCATGCGTCCACTTTACGTTTGTGTCATCAACAAATCTCTTCCACCAAGCTGGTTTTAAAGGGTAGGATTTTATCATGTATGAGGGTATCAAACTAGCATTTAATCAAGAGCACCAATCCCTCTATGTTCCTTGATGTTAGTGGCACTGATTGTTGAACTCCTCTGTCATGATCCTACTAAAAATGTACCCATCACTAAAACAAAATCTTGAATTGACATGCTAAGTAATTTTTATCTTATTTTAATGCTCAGAGGGTGATATTGATGACAAAGATCCCAGTACAGGCAAAGATTTTGATGATATGTATGTATTTGTTGTAGCGTGATTTTTTTTGGATGCTAGAGGTCATCTAGGTCCTGTTTTTTGATATGTTTTTGGTTCAAAGATGGATTGCACTCAGTGTTATTTTGGTTATGTGCACCCTTACATGCTCTATAAATGAGAACTTGTGCTTGTTTGTGTATAAATGGTTTGGATTCAGATGGATGCACATGAATATATGTGGTTTTCTTTAAAATTTGAATATTTTATGTTTTTGGTTGACCGTTTTTTTGGTCCAGTTTTTTACTCGTCCCGATCTGGGTCTAACTAGTTCTCGGTCCTGGGGGGTTATCGGTTTGATGGCTGATCTGGTTGTGATAGCATTGGCAGCATCCAACCTTAAAAGGCCTTCAACCACATACAATCTTCAAAGTGTTCTTCATAGTGGGAAACTGGGCTTCCAAATGATCACTCAAGCCCCCAAAATCCACAATGGTGGGGCTTCTCCACAAACAGTGGTAAGTAAGGGCTCCAAGGTGTGCCCTTCAACCTCCAAAAGCTCATCAAGGCACATTTCTTGCATAAAGTGTGCAAGATGGACCCCCAAGTCTTCCTTCACACGGGTCCTCATGAACCTCCAAAACAAAATGATCCAAGGGGTGCGTAGACTGTTCAAATAGATTGTGGCAAGGGTTGTGAAACCCCTATGATGTGGACATATTAGCCCCACAGTAGTAGCAAGAAACCTAGCCAATAAGATAGCTCCTTTCCCTCCAAAGCATACTTGTAACATCAAAGCCCTTCAAAGGGAAAATGTGAACTCTCAAGTGGACTTTCCAGCCCAAAAGGCAATTGTGGCAAGGGTTGCATAACCCCTATGATGTGGACACATTAGCCCCACATTAGTAGCAAGAAAACTAGCCAATAAGATAGCTCCTTTCCCTCCAAAGGATACATGTAACATCAACACCCCTCAAGGGGAAAATGTGAACTCTGAAGTGGACTCTAGCCCGAAATTGCCTTCCAAAATGATGCAAGTCATTTCTGAAATATGGATACAACTCTTGCATCAGCATTAAAATGTATATAAAGGTCAGCCGAGTTTAAACCTTTCATTTCAATCCCAAGGAGACCCTGACATCATTGGCCTCATCGTCCAATCTCTCTCTCTCTCTTGACGTGTTGATGATATGGGTTGTCCATATTTCTAGCTCTGGACAGACCCACTTAGTGTTTTATATCGCCGTACCTTTGTCACAGTTTTATACATATATTCTGATGTTATACTTATGTAGGTTTCTTTCTTTTTATTATTTTTGGTATTTTCCAGGTGATGTACTTGCACTCCCACATTGTATTCATGCTGGTTGTATTCTTTAGTCCCATTGACCTACTTTTGTGGTCATCCATTGGACATTCATAAAATTATTTTATCTCATCTTTATATATAGTATATACCTGAACCATTATTATCATTCTTGTACTTGCCTTGGGTTGTCATCAACAGTCTCCCAACTCGTAGAATTATCTCATTGGACAGATTCAACATTAGCGTTCTTGATCTGAGTGTATAGTGTAAGATATTTCTTCTGACTTGAGTAGACAGAATCAACATTATCTAGCTCAAGTAAATTAGCAGTAAGCTCCTGGTTCAAACTTATCATCTGATTTGACAGTTGTAATAAAAATTCAAACCCACCATCTGTTTCAAATGGAATTCTCTCACGAATTTGGACAATCACATTGCTGTATTGTCTGTTGTAGTACCTCTCAGATTGGTCATCTCCACAACCATCCTCATACACTAGAGGTTCAACAACGACATCAGCACCAGAATCCAAGGCTGCGCCAAGTAGTTTGTCTTTGTCAAACTATTGATCTTCGACATTGATAACTCTATCACGCATGAACTTAAACAGTATCGATCTTGGATCTGCCATCTTGTACAGGGAGACAAAAGGTTGGCTTACCACTCACATCTTCTCCAATTATTATGGCCTGGGTAAATAAACCATGAACCAGCACCGAATAAAACCAATCCAAAGTACTCAGCATAATTCGCAGTGAATGCTACCTACAACCAGTGGCCATAAATGAAAAGGGGTGTATCCCATATCCATTGATATCTTTGAGATCCAGAATAAAAATAATGTGAATCAGTTCCATCAAGCCTGTTTAGTCCATGCGAGACATCATTTGCAGCATGACTGGGTTCGATATCCATGAGGATATTAAGATCCAACTTGCAGGCTCCAAAACTAGTAAACATGCTCTTGAATGGCCATGAGTTGGACAACATTGTAGCCAAGGTCCTTCACACGCGGTAACACACCATTGCAATGATTTGGGCTACCTTGGTTGAGGATACTTGAATTCATGTTTACCCTTCAGGGCAAGCAATCAGCGAGGACACTGCTACAGTAGGATGCCCCATGCTGTCCTATATGTGCTCAGAGCCATCCCAACTTTTACATGGTACATTGACCAATCTTTAATCCAAGTCTGTGTACCATCAAGGTCTTTTGCAAGAGAATTTGTACCAACTCACATAGGTATAGTTGCAAAAGTAACATTATCCACCATAACCTCAGGATCCCTGCAAGTATTTCAGAAACAATGGCGGATAATGGGGACATCATTCTCTAATTACAAAATGGCCCTCATATGAATTAGATGTCCACCACCTTAATGGCATGGTCTATGTCTACCACAATCTCAGGCTGTGGGTGTGGCAGATTGACAAAGTACCCAACACATGCCATTTCATTGGATGCAATTGACAGCACAAGTTCGTGGAGGGTAGAGACCGAGAGGCTTGTCATGGAGGATGCACTTGAGTGGTTGGAGCATTATGCTGATGAGCTAGAGGAGGAGGTAGTATCAAAGGATGTTCCACTTCTAAGAGAGATTTGGAGTAGGAGGAGGTGATTGAGTGTGTTGCAGGCAGTGCCACAACTTCCTTAGAGAGATAAGATAAGATAAGATAAGATAATTTTATTAATGTCCAACGAATGACCACAAAGTAGGTCAAAGGGACTGTCGGTTACATAAGGGGTCGTGCCCAGTAGGAGAACCAATCGGTCTCCTCAGAAAGACAAATACTGAAAGAAAGATAGGAAATAAAAACGAGGCGGGTTGGGAAGAGCGTATGGAGCTCCGATCCCGGCCACGCCGACTGATCTCTAGACTACGTCGTAGGATCACTGGTGAAGAAGACCCTGGGGACGCGAATGTGGGAGTCCGATACTCCTAACATCCGAGGTCGAGAGAGGAGAACTGTGGGTAGTTCAGTAAGGTTTGCTGGTTTGAAACAGTGGTCGCTGGTTGCCTCCCATTGTGTTGTCTCCGTGATCTAACGATCCTGGGCCGCCTCTCGGGGAGATGCCTGGCACGGTTCTGCTGCTGGGCCCTCGTAGGCAAGGGGCTTCTCCTCTTAACTGAACGAGGGTTTGTCGATCTGTGTGAGCCGGCTTGATCGGTATTCTCACTGGTTGATCTCTTAACTCCTCGGGCTGAGGGAAGTATGCTGAAGAAAGAGGTGATCTGACGAGTAGTGTTGGGTCGGACGGGAGGCTGGAGGATATGCTCCCGATGCTTAAGAGTCTCCTGGATATAAAGTGCGACACATCTCTGGTCCGTGTAGCTGAAGAAGCTGGATAGGGTATGTGGTCCTCTGAATAGACAGTGGTAGCAACCCCTGATCTCATAATAGATCGGACAACCGAAGATGAAGTGCCATTCGTTTTCCACCTCTTGTGTATGGCATAGCCGGCAAGTCCTGTCAACTCTCTCTATCTGGTGGTCTGTCTCTACCCGAAGCCTATGTGATCCAACTCTGAACTGCCCGAGGGGGATCCGAAGAGCATGCAGCCAATGCCGAAGCATTTACTAGGGGCGAACTATAAGCCAGTCTCTGATACTCAAAAAATGCTCTGCATAGAAAGCCATTTTTGGGCAACTAGGGGAAGAGTCGGAAGACAACACACTTCAGCTGCACATTACCCCCAAGAATTGTACCTTCCACCTTAGGCTCAGCCTCAACACGTCCACCTACTACTTCTGGAGGAAAAGCATTGGTGGTGACCTTTGCCTGTAAAAGTGGTAAAGGGAATCGTTGATATCTTAGTGCATTATGATTATCCTTGTAGTATCTAGATGCCTGATGATGATCATCTCATGAGATGTATTATTTTTGTTTTGATATGATTTTATAATATCCTTTCAGGACTTAGGACAATTATTGTGTTTCCGTAACGATGTTTGATGTACCACTTGACATTTTACACATTTTATATTATTAGTTTTATTTTTATATTAATGGAACAATGTGTTTGTTTGATGTTGATGTTACTTTGGAAGTTGTAAAAATTGAATAAAAATGACAATTTTGTATTTTTTGAGGTTTCCCAATAAGTTCCAATATTTTCCACAGTATTGCACATAAGTTATATTCTGTACCCCCAGCAGTAAATTCCTGATAACAATAAATCTAATATTGGGACACTCTCCACATGTCCCTCGTGCTTTTCCCTGCTCCCGTCTTTCTGCATCTTGGAATTTTGGTTGAACAAAGGGTATTTTAGAAGTGCATTTACAAATGTATAGGTCTTTTCAATGTAAATTGATCAATGGGTTTTGCATTGACTGATTAGGTTGCCTTTTATTGCACCAGAAAATAAAAGGCAACCTAAAAATCACTGAATTGTGCCCAAATGAGCTTTCTACAGTGTTTGCATTTTTATTTACCTAAGTTCTTCAGCTTATGAATACATGATGCTATGTGTGTAGTTTTGATCTATCATCCAACATAATCTTGAAGAGTATTAGTTTGTCTAATTCTTTCATATATTTATCTTCCTAATCAAATTTATCCTAGAGAATCTCTCCTTTTGTTTGACAAACATTAAATTCACATGTTTAATAAAGCTAAGCTGCATGCTGAATGTATATGCATGTACTCTAGCAGAATGTGCTTTCTAATGGAATTTTTGTTTCTGGTTTCCGTTGTTCTCTTTCTTGTAAGAGGAGCAAGAAGCAGCATAAGATGCCATATGCAGTTTACTACAAGGAGATTCAAAGATGGAAGTTTTACAATATTCATAGCATTGTTTAATCACATATTGTAATTTTCATTAACATTACTGGACTCTTCAATTGCTTCAGGCATTTCGTTCCAAATCTTACCATTGGAGCACCTGTGATTCAGAGTTTGAGGAAGCATACCCAGTGAGTTAAAATTAGTTTTCAATTTTTCTTCGCTGACAGAATTAGGTTCAGGCATTGTTCTATGTTTGTGGTTGAGTACCCGCACTACTCATATGTGTAAGGCCATACCTCTGTCAGTAATATGTTTGAATTACCTGCAGCTAATAGGAGGTGCTTTATTTTAATTGTAGCTAATAGAATTCATGTATTGGCAGGGCATTCTTGGATTGTCATCTTATGGTCACAAACCCTCTTGATTATGTGGAGCCATTTGCAAAAGCTGGAGCTTCAGGGTTCACTTTTCATGTGGAGGCTGCCAAAGGTATATTGTAATTTGTATGTGGTTGGAAGTTGATGTTGTATTTCTCTGTAATTTACTTGAGTTGGTGGCAATTTTTTCTAATATCACTCTGCCCCATCTCTTTTAAGACAATTGGCAAGATCTCATCAAAAGAATCAGAAATGCTGGCATGCGGCCTGGAGTGGCAGTGAAACCTGGAACTTCTATAGAAACTGTTTATCCTTTGGTATGTATTTCTTGTTTTCTGAGATGTTTCTCAGTTTTAGTTGTATTCTATTGTTGGGTCTTGAATCAACTTCACTATTTATCTATTCTTGAATAAGTACAAATATCAAAATTACATTTATGAAGACCTAGCCTAGTTACATTTCCTTCAACACTCCCTCTTAATTAGGAAGGTATTCATACAACATTACAAGGTGTTTGGGAATTTTCAATCTTGAAGAATTCACATAAGAGAAACCGGATTTGCAATCCATCTGTTATAGCATCATACTCATTAGCGTTGTCATAGTGCAAGGTCTTGACTAACAACTCCATCTCTTTTCGAGACCATGAGCTACAATGCTAGCGAGACCAATGATTTATAGACACCTTCATCATTGTCTCTCAAGGTACATACCTACCTGGGTGTTCTCCGAGTATGACCTTCTAGGACTATTCTTATCTTGGGTTCCCAACCCTCAAAGAATATCGGTCCTCTTGCCTACTCTTGTCTTGGATGCCCTACACATCCTCAAAGAGTATCAGATGCCAGATGATTACCTAATTCTCCCATTCCTTCTTCCCAAGTGAAGACAAGAATGTTGTGTCTATCTTGTGTCTACATTTCCATTCATGGCCTTCATCTAGACTTACCGCTGTTAGTCTTGGTCTAGTGCATGACCCTCGAAATGAAAAACACAATTGTCACTCTTTTGTAATCAGGGGTGATCCAAAACTCCCTCTTGATCAGGGACTTGTCAGAGCTCCCTCTTAATTGGGAACTCTTTCTTTCATCAACAACGTCTTCTTCGTGGGTCCTTTCGCTGCTTGATCTCTGTCCTTTCTTGATGTCATGAAGTCTTCAATCGAACTTCTTCTCGGTAGGGTACCATCCATCGATCACTTTCCTTCTTGGTTTGTTATGTCATTGCTTCGTGGAAAGTGACTATCAAGTTCTTCTTGTCCATGCCTCAAATTGCTCTCCTCATGGATGCTCCATCGTACTTGCTAGGTTATATGCTTTGAACTAGTAGTACATCATGACTTCATCCTAATATTGCTTCAACATTGTGTTTCCTTTTGTTGGATGGCTTCTTCATCACGACATCTTCATAGAGTAGAATCAGTTATCTGTACCTTTTATATTTCCAAGGCCTTCATAGGTGTCAAGGGTCCTTTCTTCCTTTATCAGAGTTTTCCTGCCTTTTTTCGGGAGATATCTTTTCAAGGCATTTAATCAGATAGTGATTCTTGGTGATCATGGTGTTCTTCACATGCTTGATCTTTTTCTTCATTTGCTTCTTCTCAGATAGATAGGTCATCGATCTAATGCTTCTTGTGGAAGCATTCCTTTATCGCTTGCTTTCTGGACTTGTCAACATTTCTTCTTTCTTCTTAGTCAGCGATCTTATGCTCCTTATGTGAGCATGTTCTTTTGTTGGCCTTCATTGCATGCCTTTGAGCATGTTCTTGGTGAAAGATATTCTTTCATGCTTGATCATGTTATAGAACTATACCCATGTCTTAATAATATACAACTGAAAACATGACTTAAACTTTGATGCATACATACCTCATATTGATCCTCCTTGATCATCCTTTGGTGTGGCCCTTCTTGCTTCATCTTAGCTTGCATGCATATCATCCTTTTCTTGAACCCCATGAATGGAATTCCCAATGAGACATCTGCTTTGGTCCATGAACCTTCTTTTGAAGATTCTATCGCAGGATCTTGAAGATCCTTGCCTTGCAAATGTTTCCTTCCTTTTGATGATGTAGGTCTTCTAAGATTCTTATCATGATCAAATCTTCTTTCATCATGTATGAGGTCTTATACTAGGCATGCTTCTTCTACATGAATATCTTGAGCTATATCTGCCATGCTCCTATATTCTAGAAGATATTTCTACTTAGGCATTTTGTTCTTATCATAAATGCTACATCTACATGAGTGTCTAGAACTCTATGTACATTATGCTGCTAGAGTCTAGAGGGTGATTCTAGCCATGCAATTTAATTTATTCCTACATGCTCCTATTATACTCAAAACTTTGAAAGAAGTCTACAAGTAAAGAGTTTGACCTAGTCAAAGTAGAG
>APFE031633719.1:84261-147511 GCA_000404065.3 Pinus taeda
CTTCCCTCTTCCTTTTATTTTTGTCCTTCTTAAGCTTATGGCAATCCTTTTGTAGTGTCCATATTCTTGGCATCCAAAACATTGGATCTTGGACATGTCTTTGTTGTTTGTTCTTTGTGGACCAAACTTGCCAAATTTACCCTTTCTTTTGGCCATGGTAGCAAATGCTTGCTCCTTTGATCCCACATCTTCTTTAGCCCTAAGTCTGGTTTCCTCTGTTCTGCATAGAGACCACATTTCACTGAGAGTGGTTGCTTCCTTCTTGGCATAAATGCTAGATGTGAAGTTTCCCCACTCCTTAGGTAGAGCATTGAGTACAACAGTTGTCATTTCTTTGTTAGACATGACTTCCCCAAGGTCTTGAAGTTGATCTCTCATTTCAGAGATTTTTATGAAGTAGGGAGCTATTCCTTCCTTTGTTATCTTCATCTTGTATAATTCATTCCTCAAGGATATTACTTCTCTGGTTGTGGATACCGAGAATAACTATACTAGCTTACCATAAATTTCTTTCGATGTCTCAAACTTGGAGACATAGGGAATGAGAGAGTCTTTGATTGATTCTATCAGAATCCTTTGAGCTCTCATCTCATTCTTATTGTACTTGGCTAAGGCTTGAGTCTGCTCCTTAGCAGGGATAGCGATATTCCCTTTGACAAGTTCTAGGAGTTCATCCTCCTTAAGAATTAGATCAGTTGTCTTCTTCCATGCAAGAAAGTTATTGGTCCCTACCAATTTATTTCTTTCCTTGCAAAAAGACTTTGATGTATATTAAAAAGGGGACATGTACTTGATATATTTTGTGATGTAATGGAATTGCTTCCTCCTTCCAGGCTTGGTGGCTTGCCTTTCCCGGATCTTGATGCTCTTCAAGTTGCCTTTTTCAAGTGGACTTGCTTGATGACTTGTAGCTTGATGTAGGTCCTGCTCCAATCTGCTCTTCTTTGTGGGTGCCTTTATGTAAGGCTCTTCTTCTAGGTTTGTACATCTCCTTGGTGAATGATGGATTGTAGACCCTTCTTGTCCTTGAAGTGATTGAGACTTCTAGGCTCGATGCTTCAACTTTGTAAATGTTTTTCCTTGATGAGTGTTCTTGAGTTGCCCTTTCCTTGATGTGTCACCTTAGCTTTGATACCATGTTAGAGAATCTAGGGTAAAGTAGTGTTGTGATGATTCTCTGTGTCTTGATAACACTTTGTGAAGTCTTTTTACTTTTCTTATTAGCTTATACTTCTTCTTCTTATTAGTGCATATGTGTGTGCTTCATCAAACTGCTACCAAAACAAAATAACAAGAACACAGAATTTGGCTCTCTGCTAGGGACAAACCCTCTCCACTCTTGAGCAGAAAACCCTTTGTAAGATTTCTCTTATTGAAGCTTCTTATTTGAACAACTGCCAAACCCTAGACCCTTGACGAAGATATCCTCTAAGCACAAGTCAAATCCTTCCTTCTTTTGCACTGTCACTTCCGGCACTTCTTCTGACACTTCTTCAAACACTTTGTCTTCCAGCACTTTGTTTTCTAGGTTAGGAAACCCTAGAATATTAGGCCTTCTTTACTTCGTTATAGAAAGAGACTTCTTCGCTTTTCTTTGTATGCCTTGTTGGCCTAGGTATACATCTGAATGAGGATAGTCATGTTGTTGCCTTAAACTACTGTCAAACGCTTCCTGCACCTTGCACGTGTGACTGTTTCTAGCCTTAGAAACAATCCTATCTTCTTCGATCTTGGTCCTTCTTCCATCGTATATGAGGGCTTTTCCTTAGCTTGTAGAGAGAGGCCTAGTAGATCTTGTTTTCCACCCAAAACAGTAAGATATGTTGACTTATTCTTTTATGTTGTTATGTGTACAGTAAACCCTACCTTGACCTCGCACGTGTGGCTGTAACTGCTTTAGAAATGACTTGCATACCTTCGTTGTCTTGTCTTCTTAACTTGCTGCCCTTGTAGCCCTCTTCCTTGCCTTCTATTCGTCCTTTAAGCCTTCTTCTTTCTTGCGGATTTCAGAGAGAAGTTATTATCCTTTTGAGGAGTGGACAACCTCTATAAATAGAGGTCTGTCCCTCCTCTTCAAGGTGACATGACTGTCCTTGAGGCCACCTTACAATTTTGCTCTATAATTCAGTTTTACCCATCATTTTGTTGCTTGTAGACTTTGTCACTGCTAGGAGAGGATTTGACCATGCTTGGAGGTGTTCCCATTACCTTTTATGATGACTTACATGATGTAACATGCCCTCAAAGGGTCTTATCATAATTACATTTTGACTTTGACTCTTTAGAAGCACTTCAAAATGTGCTTGACCTATTTTCAATGAGCAAGAAACTCATTGACAAATAATACAAAATAATTTCTCTTTTCTTGAATAAGTACAAATATCAAAATTATGTGGGTGGGAAGACAACCTTAGATGGTTTTGGTGAGTCAAATGTTTAGTTGATAACCCCCCCTGTTTTTTATGAGACCATGTAAGGCACTTATTGATAGATACCATTTTTTAGTGAGCCCAAGAGGAGGTTTTCGAGAGGTTGATGATTTGTTGGCAATGACTCTTTTTCATTTTGTGAGTCCATTGGTGACCTAAATTGATGGATGGAGCTTTGTATGATTTGAGATAAAGTTGGCATTAAGGAGAAAAGTGCCTAAGGTGTGTAATTCCAATGTCTCCAAAGTGCTTCAAGTGATTCATCTTCTTCAAGTGCTTGATTGATTTCTCAAGTAGAGATGATTCTCCATTATTTCTCCAATAAACTTTAAGTGGGAATATTGGTGTTACAACGGATAAATCCCTCTTGCTGACAAGAGGGATCTCCCTAGATCCTAAAGGAAACTAGAAACAAACAAACAATTGAATGACTCTTTCCCTAAGCTTATTCCGTTCAAATTGTAAATACAAGAGTAGGAGAATAAGCCTCTTACCTATTTGCGGAATGCTTGATGAAGATCTCTGTTCTGTCTCAATGAAGCTTCTAAATGCAAAGACCTGCAATCACAAACATAAAAGAGATCAAAAGCGTATGCAATCATAACAATTCAAACAAGCCTAATCTAATGATCAAGGAGATTAGAAATTGAGATTATCTTATTGAATATCAAAAGAATCATAAACCATTCATCATTTCAATAAGACAATGCAATCGGAAAAATGATTCATTTGTATTAATTCAAGGATAAAGAAGAGCCTTACAACATTTGCCTTGATGTCATGAGGTTCCTCCCAAATGCCTCTAAACCTCTCCTTAGCTGATAAGCCCTCCAATCTAAATCCAACAACGTAAGTGTATCTTTTCTGAACCTCCTAATCCCTCTATCTCTAGTCAATTTATAGGCCAAGAGGAAGAAGTTTGAGGTCCAAAAGAAAAGGATGAGATCCTCTAATTGGGGGATTAGGGTTCCTTGATGAAAGGGAATTAACTCCATGATCTGAGGGGTATGGCTCGAATAGATATGACCTAGAAGCTTTCAGTTGGGATATATTCGACCAACAATGCTTTTGGAATTCACTTTTTATGTTTACTTTTCTTTGATTTACTTGCGCGGTCTATAGTGGAATACAGAGCGCAGTTTTGGGCAGTTATCAGGGATAGAAACTGCAAATGCATGGAAACTTACTAGGAAAAGCGCGCAGGTCACACTTAAAAATTCATAAAGTCATTTTACCCAAAATGCACATCTTCTTCAAGGGTTTTTGATTGTTTGACCTCTAAGGGAGTGTAATCTAACATGTTTATGGATGGTGAGAGGTCCAATTTAACGATCAAGTGTCATGGTGACCAAATGATGTGTAACAGATTGCCCCCTAAAGTGCAAAGTCTGAAAAATAAGTTTTTAAAGATTGAAGTGCTTTATCATGCCAAGGATTGGATAAGAGAAAATGGTTGGAAACTTGTAAGAAACATTCAAGGATTACAATGCAATATATAATCATGATTGAGGTAGGCATTCCCATACTCAGAGTAAAATTAACTCAATGAACAAGTACGAAAAAACTCAAGAATCATATCCATAGTAGACACAGTATGGACACAACCATCAATTATGAAATTGTCTACATAATCATGAATATATAACTCGCAGCATGGATTGATGAAACTAGATCCAAGGTCTTGATCTCCATCTCTCAATCTGTAGTATGAATCTAGCCATGCGAGTGAATATGTCGAAGTCGAACATGGTAGAAACCACTTGATTACCGATCAATGATGTGAACCGTTAACAAGCGCGAGAGAAACCACCAATAATGATTATGGCTTTGAAAGTACTTTCCGTACAATCTATAGAGTGTGAAAAAATGATCTAAAGTCGAACACCCATAGAATCGTTCGATCGAAGGCCAATGATGAGAAACTGAAAGTGAGAAACCTGCCATTAAGGCATGCAAGCTTCAAGGTACTGGAGGTTTCTAGATCAACTTCCTAGATAATGAGCTGAAGTCAATAGGAATTGACTTGTCGCAAAAATATCTACGACACGAAATACAATGTCAAGTTTTGAAGAACATTGGCAAGGACTGACTCAGGGATGGCCGACGCAAGTGAAGGCTAAAATTTGCAAAGGAATATGAACTAAGGTTGAACTTCTCTTGAACACATAATGACACGACAATTGACTTGGCAGCATTTGACTCAATGATAATACTCAAAACCAGTTGAAGACTTTCAATGGGGTTCGATTAACTATAAGACAAATGGATTTCCCAACTTAGACACAGGTGTGACGGAGTGTCGTGTTCAAGAGCGACATACTGCCTTTATAATGAATGTAAAATGAATACCCTTTCCCAATTTCCCACCACCATTACTGGCAAGTACCTCTTTATTTTTTACAAGCTTGAGGAGGATAACATATGCTTGTCCTGTAAGCTCATCCTTCGGATGAGTCCTCCAAAGTATTTTTAACGAACCCTAAGGAGTGGTTCGATCTTGTTATTCTTAACGAGTTCTATATTGTTTAATTTTTACTAGTCCAGTAAAGGGTTAACTCAATGTCATTTTCATGTTTAAAGAGTTTGAAAAGACAAGAAAAGGAAACTCATTCAGCGCTTTTATCGTAAAATTTTAACGAGGTCGGAGAAAGTAAAGCTCGGTGTTTTTCAGTTTTAGGGAGTTAGAAGAAAAACACAAGTAAACTCTGCCATGTTATTTTCCGTAAATTTAGTTCCTCAAGCTCGAAAAAGGATAAAATAATGCAGGAGAGAACTCTATTGACCATAATAAGTCAATGTATACCTTTTTCGTAAATAGTCCAGTTCAGTCTGTAAAAGGGTTAAACTTATATTGAGTGGACGATTGTTCATTTACTTTTATGAGTTCGAACAATTAAGTGCTCAACAATCTTTTCATATTTTAAGAGTCTGAAAAGGGTTTAAAAGAGGACTCTTGGTCAAAATGATCCATTTTTAAACGCTGTAACCTGTTCTGCACATTAAACTCAATAAATTATCATAACTGCTCGACATTAGGTTAAAAAACACTAAAAATTTCGACTTTTAAAAGGTCCCACACATAAAAATAATATTTTAATAACCCAAAAACCTATTAAAGTTCAAAAAGTAACTTTATTTTTAGCATTTGGTTTTTAACCAGTTTGAGAGCAAAAAGAGGGCTTTTTACCACCAAACTTTCAAAGCCGATTCCAAGCAAACCGATGGACGAAATTACGAACCGTTTCCTCCAGATAAGAGATCTCTTCGATATCTCCGTTTTCATCTGTTTACATTTCAATTTTAGGTCTTCATTTGATTTTTTGGGGGAATTCTATGTTTAAAAATCCGCCCTCAACCTTGCGTGTGAACTATCCATCGAGTCCGCGTAGGCCGATAATTTTTTGTGTATTAAGGAATGCAGTGTACGCAAAAAATCTCTCAAGTATAACCGCAACTGTGCCTTGTTTACCAAGGAACGGCCGCGCTTGCGCCAAGGGTTTTGAAAACGCGGAAATTCCACCCCAAAAAGTTCACAACTTGTTTCAAGGATTGTTCTAACTCCTAAATGTTATTTTCAGGATAATTGGTCATTCAAAAATGGAATGGAGGGAGAGAGATGAAGCCCAGATTCGACAACTTTAGATGATCCAACCACTTTGTAGTTTTTGAGAAATTGTGGCCTCTACAAATATTGGATTATTTCAGGGATGAAAGATCAGGTAGAGCCTAAGTTGCACGAAACGGGGAAACGGGTACGAGTTTCCGAAACGGGAAGCGATACGAAACGCAACCTCCCCAAATTTTGGAAACGGGGAAACGCAAATATATATATATATGCGCAATCATAAAGCATAAATGATACATTATAATTTATTACACTAAAACATTAAGATTTAATTTATATCACATTTACTCATGAATGATCACATAATGAAAATAAAAATATGGGAATATCCAAAAGCAACCTTTATTATATATCCAAATTTCAAAATCAGCCTTTATTTATATTAATATATGAGGCTGCAAGTACAATAAAGACTATAAGGCTGCAAGAGAGAGATCCAAATCAGGTTTTTCTGCATCTACATCCCATTCTTTAGAAGGACCATTGTTGTATTGGGAGTCTCCTCCTACATAGTTGAACGACCTTAGTGCTCTTGATTAAATACATGTTTCATACCCTAGTACCCTGCATGATCTTGATTATTGGGAGTTTCCCCTGCATAGAGGGTTTGGTTCTCTTGATTAAATACAAGTTCCATACCCTAGTACATGATAAAATCCAATGGAAACATTGCAATCCCTCCAATCCTGAAAAACAAATAACTCTGCTGGATTTTGAGTGAGATCTAAAATTCTACTTTCTCCATATGAAATCCAATGAGGGCGAAACCACTCTCAAGCATCCTGAGTCATTTCATGGTAATGTTAAAAATTTAAATAAAAGGATGAAAATGAAGATTAAGGAGAATGTCACTTTTACTTTAAGAATTTAACATTACCATGAAATTTGAATAGCATATCAATAGTAGAGAGCATTTGAGTGTATTAAATAAGGTTTGGGAGGGGGAAATGGACCCCAAATAACATTTAGCTAATTCATAAAACACATTAGAGTCCAAACCAATAAGTAAACACCTTAAAATTTCATTAAAAAAATGTTAAATCGTTGTTTTCGATGGTGTTATGGGCCTCTATTTATGACTCGGCCGAGTCAATACGGAAACGGCCGAGTTGGCCGAGTCAGACATGACTCGACCGAGTCATTGAATGACTCGACCGAGTCATTGAATGACTCGGTCGAGTCATGGCTGACTCGGCCAACTGAACCGTTTCTTCAACCGAGTCACAGTTTTGGCCAATGAAACGGATCAACTCGGCCATTTCCGTTTCGAATCGGCCGAATTTTAAAACTATGATTCGAACTATTGGCTTAGGAAGTGCTTATTTTTCTTGTGTGAACAAAACCAAAATAACTTACTTCTAACTCTTAAGTCTCCTAATAAAATCGAATGGCTCCATCTCCTCCAAAATTGGCCTCAAAATGTAGAAATAAATCCTATTCCAAAATAATTTAGGAAGGGACATTACAGTCCTCCCCACCAAAAATTGCTTGTCCTCAAGCAATGCCCGAACAAGTGCCCTCTCTAATTGTTGATCACCACTGTAACCACCAATAATACTAGGGTCCCAAATGTACCATTGAGTCATCCCCAATCTCAGCACTATCCCGACATGAAGGAATCCCTCAATACCAGGGTCCCGAGCCTAATCAATATGAAGCACACCTTGCTCCACTCGATATCCAACCAGATACAGGTACCAGAAGCCCTCTACATACTAGCAATAAGTAGAGCATTATGATAATGTAGGACTCTGCCCAACTCCCCATGAAATTTCCCTACTGAGTAGTCCATCTCATGCACTACAAGAGTAAAGTCCTGAAGATGCAATCCAATCCTGGTGAAATTGAACCCTCGTCTACCTGGGCCTCCCCTGATCTCCTCCTATCGATCACCCTGCCACACCGGTAAAGTTCCCCACACCATCAATGAATTACTAAAACCAAATGGAAGATTTGGATGACCCTCCCCTGTAGAAACCAGCTCACCTCTATAGGTAGTTGAACTTCTCAACCCTGTTATGCCAAAATCCCCTGCCTATAGTAGAAGGAACCTATCTTGTTGACATCGTGACACTCTAGTCATGAATGACTGCCTAGCATGCTCATACCAAAGCCTCCTCTCCCACAACTCTCGGCCATAATCTATGCGATGATCAAGGCTAGGCCAATCTTGCAAAAGTGACTCAATAATGCCAACACGTATCACTCCATAGCTAGCCCAAATCCTAAGCAACAATCTGCCTCGTCCTATAGTGAGGGCTTCAATGATCCCCCATGTGTTTACTTGTGAATGAATCAGTTTGCTTGTCATCCCGACCATGCTCACTGAGGAGTGGAGTATCCCACCAATCCACTGGATCCCTGGATCCCATAACCATACTCGAGGTCCACAACCCCCAATCCTCTCTATTTGCAGTTATGATATGCTACTAGTTTTTGGGACCCCTTTGTGCCCCATCTCTGCCTCCTATAGGTATCCAATAGGTAGGCACCGAGCATCAAGAACCTATGCCGCAAATATCCAATTGCTCTTTGCTTGCCAAATCACACAACCATACCTACTATCCCAACTCCTAATGATGTGCCAGGGTACTGCCAAAATCCTACGCATCATCCTACCGACAAGGACTACCGTCCTCCGCACCTCATGCTCACCTAACACCTCAAGCTATCCAGATGAAAAAGCACCATGTAACTCCCTCTCGATCACCTCCCAAAGTGTGAGCCTAAGGGTGGAACATATGCTACCTCGACAATCAACCATGCCATCCCTAAGCCTGTAACCATCAACTCGTGCCCCTACCAAGTGTCTCAACTAGAGAGTCTCTTCTTAGCCCATGACACACGATGTCTCATCCAACTACCTAGGGTGAGTCTCCTATGCCCTGTTGCCTGAATGGACAGTGTCAAAGGGCAACAACCAAACTATCTGCGACTGTAAGCAACATTGGAGGATGATGGGTGGGTATGTCCCAAAGAGTATGATCAATAGTCTGCCGGAATGCTCAAGAGTAATCCTACGGACGACCCTCTCTCTGCCTCAGATCTGCTGATAACTCCCTCGAGGCCCTGCCTCCACTAAACATGGTGTCCCCAGATGCTCAACAATGTCCTCATCAATCCTAGGTGAGTTTCGTCCAATGGTACACCTATTGTCCCTGTCCATAAGTCTCCCTGGAGGCAACGTTCCAAGAGCCTGTTGCACCATATCATGTGTCACTGCATACCAAGTACCACTGCAGTCCTTGACCTACCACTGTATGTCGCAAACTATTCCTGTACACCACTAGATACCCCCGGCTACGACTATACCATCATGTGTCCTGCATGTGTCACTGCACCTATCACTCCCCGCACGTCCTCAATGTAATGCAAGTCACTCCTCCTACCCCACAGTGTAAACCGACATGCTCTGGTATACCACCATGTATCTCCATGCTCCTCTACAAGCCATTGCTCCTCGTTGCATAGCCCTGCACACCACTAGGTGCTATGGCCTAGAATTGGGTCTGTATGCATCAGACCACATCCCTCTATATAACACTGGATGCTACGACCTGACTCTATGCAGTCTTGTGTACCACTGCCTACTATCATACCACCCTATAACATATGGTATCCTGCATGTGCCAAAGTGTTCACCACTATGATAGTGACAACACCATGACACGCGTCATGTCCCCTCGTCCATCCTGGTAGATCTGAGCACCCTAACTCCACTCCTACTAGAGGGGATATCTCTACTATGTCGATCCTCTATGGCCCCTGAGTCCTAAACCTCGATGGGAGAACATCGTCTCCATACAATATCCGGTCTAGTGGCCTACCCATGCCACCTCCTCCAACCAGCTTCTACCAGAGAATGTTAATCATCCTTCGCCCCCATGCACAACCAACATGCCAAAAAACCCAATGGAGTCTGCTCACAAACGACCTGGCCACTAGCGTTAACTAGAACTCCCCTAAGGAATGCATGCACTCAAGCATGGGATTGACTACCTCATCAATGCCATAGCCATCCCGCATGTATAATATCAGATAGGAAGTGTCGCTTAGATCCCAATGCCGGCCTGGGCCTCCAACACCCTCGATGTCTAAGAGCTCCCACTAAGCTTTACTCTGGACTACGACCATCTCCATGAATCTAGCCCACTCCACCAGGTACCAACTCAGAATCTCTCACCATCCAACCCCAAGAGAGGGATCGAATGCACAAATTCTAGCACATAGAACAAGCCCTCCATCCTGCAAGTGTTTCACCCTACATAGCTCATGTCGCCTCAACTCACCATCCTAGTCAACACATAAAATTTGTCGAGGAGTCTCTGCATCTCTCTCTCCGTGGTGCAAAGGTAGTCTAGCAATGTTGCAAGCCCCATCTATATAAGCCCAGAGAGAGCTATTATCTGGAAGTATTGCAACTCTGTTGACGATCCATGCATCTATCATCTCTAAGTCAGTGGTTGGTCCCAAAAAAAACTGCTCGTCCTCCTCTACCATGGGCTCAACATGAGTCACGAACTACCCCTCCATGACTAGCTCATACCCCTCTATGTGCTCTCCATGCTGTTGTAGGTGGTTGTCATCTCGCAACTCTGACGTAGATCTAGGTGCCTCTGCACCAATCAGCGCCTCATCAAGGGTGGTGATGTCTCTTGGCACCTCATCATCTTGTCGTGCGCCACTATCACCTGACAACTCGGTCACGACCTCGAATACCACCCCGGATACGTCAACAACGGATGTCACCTTCTCCACGGTGGACATGTTTGTGTTTCCTGACACCTCATCAATGGAAGGCCCTATGGGTGTATGCTCTACTCTCTCCCCCAATCAACGGGTGTTATCAAAGAGGCCTCCAACAATGGTGACTCTTGTGCCACACTGGGTATACCAATGTGATCCTCACACTCCCGCGTGTCCTCTAACTCATGCTCAATCTCCTCCACGGACCCTTGATGTCTAAAAGCAGGTCTCCACCAACAAAATCATCTCCTTGACTCATCCTGTAACTATCTCTGCCCTGCCTTCTTCTTTTCAAGAGATTTGGTGCCCTGATTCTGTTGACTTCCCCACATAGTGTAGATGGTTGTACTCCCACGGCTTGTTCACCTCTAGTGTCTCTGCTATAAGGACAAGGATGGATCTGGTCTGACATCTTCCTCAACTTAGCCAACCTCTCATCGTTCCAGCAGATTCCACCCCAAAATTCTTGCATACTAAATCTCCCTTGAGCCATGGGTGGTGTAGGCTGTAACTCATCTCTGCGCATACATGCCCAAATCTCCCATAATATTACTGGTTACCCACAGCTGGGCCAAGATCACGCTTTGATACCACTGTAATGTCCCAAAAAGGAAATGTTCCAGTGGATTCCACCCCAAAATTCACGCATATTCAAACTCCCTTGAGCCATGGGTGGTGTACAGTGTAACCCGTCACTATGCATACATGCCCAAATCTCCCATGATATTACTGTTTACCCAAATCTCCCATGATATTCTCGATATATTACTTGAGATTAGTGGTGGTTGGTGATGAATTTTATAATCTCCCTAGCCTGCCCTGTGACCTCATTATTCCATTCTATTTTTGCCTCAATCTCTTACAAAATCAAATTCAAATTGTGGACAATGCAAGGAGTCCAAAAAATGTGATTGTATGTACTCTCAACAATCAAGCCTGCGGCTTTGCAAACAGGTGCATTATCTGTGATAACTTGCGCCACATTTTTCTGGCCCTACTTTTTCAATAGCAGAAATTAAAATATAAGCAATGAACTTACTATCCTTTATCTCACCCGAACAATCTTCTACTTTGTTGAACATGGCTCCTTTCAATGATGATGCAATGACATTAATCAAAGGCCTAGATCTTGTATCAATCTAGCCATCTGAGATAACAGAAAGCCCTATACTACCCCATGAGCTACAAATTGGTTTCAAAACATCATCAAGAAGTTCTCTCTTTCTTCAGCAAAATTGTTCTAACTTTTTCATAGTTTGGGCCCTTGTAACCTTGAGGAGCTTTGTTAATCGCTCTCATCTAATCCTGCCAATATGGGGATCGAACCACATTAAAGGGGATGCCACAAGCAAAGATGGCCCTTGCCACTCTTGATTCAGCTTTTGCTCTCCCTTGACTATCAAGCATTTTCAACAATTTGTTGTCTTGAATTAGAGTTGATGGTTGTGATAACTCTGCTTCTACTTCTAATGCCCTCCTCTTTCTTGCTTCCTGAACAATCAAATGTGTCAGGATTAGTAGTGCCCATGCCAATTTTGCTTCTTTGATCCTACAACCATTGAGCATCATTGCTCTCTTTCTTGAATTTAGCCAGGATTAATCTCTATTAATCTAATAATCAGATCTAAGTGTGCAGAAGTTATCATTCAAGATTTGGGCGTTTGGGGAAGTCCTCAGCTAGACCAAATGACTCTCAGATTACAAAATCTAAAGAGCCTACTGTTTTTAATTTCCGAAATCATTTTACAAAATATTTTACTTGTAGGGTTTTTCTTGGGCTTGTGCTTCTTTAAAATTTCCAATCCAGTAATAAATTTGTGCAAAATTGTTTAGATCTGGCTAATAGAGGGCTTTGATCAAATGATCTACTAGATCTGTAGAATATTATTGTAAATTTGTAAATATCAAATTTTTAATTCATTATGTTTTTTGGGTATTTCATATTTTTGTATATACATGCTTTCGGGTTTTCTATCTTTCGTTTGTGTAGGAACAAATTTGAATATTGCAAACGATTTTTGTGGATTATGGAGATAGATCTAGGACCCGGAGGGCATCCCCATTTTATTTGCAGGTTGAAGAGAAATTTCAGAAAGATCGTGGGCAAATTTTTTTAGGGCCTTGAGGCCCTGTGCTGGCCATCTCTAGTCCCCTTCTTGACCTCCCTTTCTCTGCCCCCCTTTCTTTCCGCTCGACGCCCATTCTCGACCACCCTTGCCTTCTCGGCCCCCCCTTCTTTCTCGGCCTCCTTCTCCTCCGTCTCGGCCTCCAACTCTCAACCTCCCTCTCTCCCTTACAACCTCCTCCCTTATCTCCCTCCAGCTCCTCCCGACTCCCCCTCTCCCTCGGCCTTCACTCTCGACCCTCCTCACTCACCCTCAACCCTCACCTCTAGCCTTACAGCCTCCCCTCATTCTCGGCCTCCTTCCTTTCGCTACCTCGTCTCTAGCCTCAAGCCTCTCCTCCTTCACCCTACGTCACCATAATTTTTTCACTGATTTCGCCCATAAATTTCCCAAAAAAATTTTACAAATTTTTAACAAAAATTTTCTCAAAAAAAAATTATGAGTTTCGCATTTGGATTTGAAGATCTCCAGTGACTTGGGCAGCTTATCTCCAAGTATCTTCAAGCCCCTAAGGGTTAACTGGTGCACATCCTCTAAACCCTTACTCCATTTCATTTATCTAATTGAAAGCAAAACTAATACTGGAATAGAGTTTCAATTAGTTGAAGTTTAGCAGCAAGTTTAGTTTTCAATCTTTTACTGCAGTACATTTCAGAAATAGAATTATTTCCAAAAACTTTTGCATGCTAATTGAATATTATTTTATTGCCTTTTCAGTAATTTATTTCTGAATTTTAAGATCAAATGCATCACTAGATTGGAAATAGTTAAACTTGGAAATTTTCTGAATTGTTAGTTATCAGTTTGTCATGTAAAGTTTATGTGGTTACACGCAGAGAAGATCTTAATATTGAATGGTTATAGGATCACTGGCTTAAAATAAATTGTTGGCACAGTCATTGGTTTTAAGAGCACGTTACTAGAACTAATATTTCAGGCTTTAAACCTAGTTGTTGTGATCCAAATTTAGACACTTACTTTAATTTCTGAAGTACATTTGTTTTTACATGTTCATTCAAGAAGGATTAATTCAGTTTTACTTATGCATCTGATGATCTCTGATTAAGTACCTCATGCAAATGGATTTCTGAATTTAAAGTGTTTTATCTCCAGCATTTTACATGGGTTTCCTATCGTGTTTTCAATAATTACTTGTGCAGACTTCATATTTTACGTTACTGGTATAAGTATTTGTTTTCACATAAAGATCATTTTTTTGAACCTTAACTTAAAAACACTCCAGACATTTTTAGGAAATAGCTCATATTTTAGGCCCTTTCTTTCGCCATCATTTTACCTTGCATTTACATACTAAGCTAGTTTTTGCATATTAAAATTTTACTTCCAAGCATAAGCTTGGTCGATAGAAACATTAAGGGATCAAACGTAGAAGAGGGATTTAACTAAAATTAACCAAGTCCCTGCATTTCACATAGTTTTAAGTTTCGCACTTGCATATAAGATAGTCGAATTATTCAGTGGCAGTTTCTCATCCTTTACTTGGCCTTTATTTCCTTCGCAAGATAGTTGACTCCACAAGGCACTGGTATCATTTTCCTCAAATCAAATTGAATCCTTCAAAACCTTGTGTAATATAAACAAGTATTGGTTGCTTAACTGTGTCACCCAAATTGGTTGGTTCCCAACTAATCTTCCCTCATTCCATTTCCATAGGGTCTACCCCCATTAGTCTGCTATAGGGAGACAGCTGAAACAGAGAGATTGGGGATCAATGTGACAACCCCCAATCTGAGTCGTTGTTGCGGTGCCTAAACATTATGTGCGACAACACTACCCATGCCCTTCCTCTTGCTACCCACGCTCCAAAACACAAATAAACTCCTTGTTGCTGCTATAGGAAGCTCTTCTTGCAAAACAATGTGTGAGAAATGAGAGAATGAAGTGCCTTTATAAAGAAAAGAAGAGGCTCATGGGGTTTCTAGAGAATTATATTCTTCTCATCTTCTAGAGAATTACATTTGTAAATTTTTTTAATTAAATTTAGCTAACAACCACATAAAAATTGGTTTATTAGTGTGTTTTGGTGTTAGATGGGGCCCATGCGCTCTTTCCATTCCTTGAGATGGCCCAAAAAGGCCCAAAAAAAATTGTTTTTTGTTTTTCGGCCACCGAAACTCAACCTGTTGTAGCTGAAACATCATCGATTGTACCATCTGGCGTTTCGAAATAGCGAAACGTTGTACGGTACGACCGAAAGCATTTCGGCCCCATTTCAAGCCCGTTTCAGCGTATCGGGTCATCCCCAATACTAGGCTACTAATTTGGGCGTTTCTTGCAACATAGGATTGACCTGATACTCACAGAACAAGATGTAATGGAGTATGTTATAGAGGAAATTACTGAATTAAGCAAAGAAAAGACATAAGAACTAGCAAAGTACAAAAAAGGGAAGTAAGGGCTCAAAGGATCATAGCCGGATTATTAAATATTCTCTAGTTCCATTTGTTGCAAACTTGAAAACTTCCAAGGCTATGTATGAGAAGCTAGTCTATTTGTACTCTATAAGTACAACAGGACAAAAGATTTCTTTGCAGAACAAGTTATATAGAATGAAGAAATCAAGGGATGAGCATGTGGCATCCTTTTTCATGAGAGTCTCTCAGCTAAGAGACCATCTACAAGGACTTGGGGAACCAATTACTGATTCGGAAGTAACCATCTGTGTACTAAATGCATTGCCACCAGAATGGAGTAGCTTTGCATCAAGCATCTACTCCAAAAATGATTCAACTCCCTTTGATGAGTTGTGGGCTCAGTGCATATTGGAAGAACCAAGGATCAAGGTCAAAGATGGCATTGAATCAGATGAGGAGTCTCAAGCCTTTCTAGCCCGAGTCAAGAAGCTGAAGAAAGAAAAGTTTGGAAAGTCCAAGAAGAAAGACATGTCCAAGGTTTAATGCTTTAAGTGCAATGAGTTTGGACACTTTAAAAGGGAATGTCCAAACCAACAAAACAACAAGAGAAAGGGAAGGAATGAAGCTCATGTAGCCAAAGCAGTGGGAGAACTTGAGAAGAAGGCAAAGAAGGAAGAAGTGAAGGATCTTTACTACTAAAGAAGGTTCATTGATTGTCAGGTTCTTATGAAGGTTAATCTTTATTTTAAGATAGTATGTTTTGCATAACATCATAGAGAGAAGCATATGATAGTAGCATGTCTAGAATTTACATGATTAAGTTACTTTGTAGTGATCATCTAGATAGGTGGATAGATAGAAAATTTTGCATAAGGATCATCCAGCCATTATCTAACATTACGTGGAGGAAGTCATCTTGCTTAGATGGATCGATCATCATGATCCTAGAAGAAGCATAATTATGAAAGGTTCTTGGAAGAAGCACTATGACAAAGGTTAGTAGACATTCCATGTAATGTGGAATCAATACTAGTAAAGGGATGAAATAATGCAATGGGTTAGGATAAGATTCATATGTATAGAATCTTGTGGTTGGTCATAAAATATGCTTAGGTATATGGATATATGATGCTTGAAAAGAACGGGATTTGACTTAAGGATGTATAAAAAATTTAAGACTTTCTCTAGAATATATATAATAATGATTAACATCCAATATAGTCTCCAAAAGAAAAGTTGTAACTTGGTAATCAAATTCAATACTTGGGTGCTCTGATGCATGAAGGAAGATTCATATGGAGATGGACCGTGAGGATGTTAATGGAACGAAAAGGTCATTGTGATGAGGTAAGTCTAATTCTAATTATTTTTGGTTATCTGGTTAATGTATTATTTTGTTACATGGAAGAATGTTGCAAGAATATATGATGAAGTCGAGGCAAGTTCAACTATATGGATGAAGGATATTGAGAGAAGCTCAATATCTGGTACCTGACAACTATGAAGTCAAGATGTGGACATCTTGGGATTAAAAGGTAGCAATGCGAGAAGATAACCTAAAGGTCAAAGGAAGACCACTGTCAAGGAGAAGCTATGATCAGTTAGAAGTTTGGAAAGGCTCAATGTAATGCCCTCATATTGAACAAGTAAGTGATGAGCAAGAAGATTGACCTAGAACCTGTCACAAGATTGAAGAGAGAAGGTGGCTCCATGATACCTTGAAAGAAAGAAAGCTCGATGATGCAGAGGAAAGAGGGAGTCGAGCAGCTATGAAGAACTGGTAGATGATACTCTTATGAAGACAAGTTGTAAGGATTGATGACTTCACAAATTGAAAGGAAGTCTAGATCTCCTCTGGTTGAGAGGGAGTGATGTTGGATATGGCATGTTCATTCTCTTCTTTAGATGATGAAGAGAGAATCATAGAGGATTGGATAAGCATTTGTGGTTTCCTTGAGGATAAAACATCTAAGAAAGGAAAGGTACCGACACTCTTTGAGGATGTGACAGGTATCAAAGAGAAGAGTGGTCGAAGAGTACCGATAGTCTTTGAGGACTCAAGATTGGAGATCCAAGATAAGAATAGTTTTAAAAGGACAAACCTTGTAGACATCCAAATGGGGTATGTACCTTGTAGAGGTAGTGCAGTATCACACGTAAATCCTCCCAACATAATGCTCTTGATTAAAGTAGAGCTTGTCTAGTTAGGCCTAAGAGACAGTGTTGGTCATAATGATGATGCTTACAGTATGGCTTATCAATCTGACCCTTCTTGTGAGAACTCTTCAGTTTAAGATATGATGTTGTACTGCTTGTACAACTATGAATACCTCCCTAGTTAAGAGGGAGTGTTGAGAAATGTAACTAGTGTCGGTGTTCATAAATGTTGTACTCATTTCAATATGTATCTTATGTAACAAACAAGAAAAGAAAAGAAAATTTAGTATTATTAAAGCATGGGTTTCATGCTCATTATTGATGGTCTTCTAGGTAAAAGCATGTTCTTCGTGCTTCTTGTTGAAAAATGTAACTAGGTTCAATCTTGATAATTGTATTTGAGTCATAATAAAATTTACTTATTAAAGCATGGGTTTCATGCTTGGGACATCATGTTTTAAGTCAAAGTCCCCATTGAGGACTTCTAGGATTTATTCTAAGTCAATAGAGTCATTGCACATTTAAAGAGACCCTTCTTGGGCTTTTGAATCATGTAAAAAGCATTATTTTTGAGTTAAAAATGAATTATGTCACCTCCACACCAAGTCAGCCCCCACAAGATCAAGTCGACCTCAAGAAAGGTAATTCGACGTCACTAGAAGCCTATAGATTGAAGCAGTTCGATTCATTTGGAGGACAATCACTCACAAAAGTTCGATCTCCTAGAAAACGCCGTGAAAAAGTGTGAAGTTGCAATGGAAGGAGGAGAATTGAAGGATCAAAGGTTTTGGGTTATCTCTCTCTCTCAAATGTGTGATTTTTTGGGCTACAGCATCAAGGTCTAAGTTCTGTTACAGCATCAAGAAGTTATATTATCGCATCAAGGTCGAAGTACAACATCAAGGTCAAAGTGTTGCTTCAAGGTCAAAGAGCTAAGTGCTTCAACTTCAAAGTTGTTGCATTAAGATCGAAGTTGCTAGGTCGAAGATACTATTGCGTCGAAGTGTTGATGTTGTCGTTGCTATTGCTGCATCTAGGTCGAAGACAGTACTAGTGATCATCTGCTGAAAAGGGAAAGGACTGACTTGGTGTGGAGGAAGTTTGTGTCTATCTCAAGAGTCTTAGATTATCTCAAAAAAACTATTGAAGGAAGAATTGTTGACTTTGTTTTCCCCAAGATTGGGGTTTTGCCCTGGCTGTTCGGCTACATCTAGTCTCCTTGATCTTCATGTTATTGTGTCGGTAATTGCTTGATGTACTAAGATAAAAGAACATAAGAAAGTTAACAAGAACATAAGAATCTCACAAGTAATTATCAATTATAAGAAAATCTTTCTGCCTTTCCGATTTTCTAACACTTCTAGGGTTTGTTAGGTCTTAGGATTTATTGTCTTAAGTCAAAGAAGTGAACATCATGTTTATAAGACCCTTTTAGGCAAAATGTAATTGTAAAAAGAATTATTTTTTAGTCTAGAAACTCCAAAAGTACAAGTTGGACTAAAGGAGGTAATTCAACCCCTTTAGAAGGCTATATAAAGGAGCAATTCGACCTCATTTGGACTCACTCACTTTACAAGTTCAAACTATCAAGAAAGTGTTTGATCTATATTTGGGAAGATGAAAGAAGGAGAGTGAAGGTCTAAGAGAAGGAAGAAGGATGAAAATATCTTGTTTTTGGGCTCTATCTCTCTCACACATGCGAAAATCTACGGTTTTTGGGTTGTAGGAAGAGGACGAAGTTGCAAGTCCGAGTTGCAGTAGGACAAAGTGCAGTAACTTGTAGCTGGAAGAGAGAATACTCTATCTAGACCTCAATGACCTTGGGAAATGTTGTCTTTCTCTAGGAAGGTTCTAAGAGGATGGATTAGGATATCTAAGGAAGTTGTAAGGCCAAAATTGCAAGGTCAAAGTTGCAGGATGAGTTGTAGTATTGAAGATAACAAGTCAAAGCTGCAATATTGAAGCTGGTTGGTGCAGAATCAAGAAGGACTTGAGGAAGGGTTGACTTGGTGCTAGGAGAAGGACTTGGTCTGGAGTTTGGGTCTTTGTATCTCATTTGAAGTAGATTCTAAGAAGAGAAGAGTTTATGGGTTTTCCCCTTAGAGGGGTTTTTCCCTGGCTGAGAGCCTAATATTTGTGTCCTCTATTGTTGTTGTTATTGTTCTTGATATTGTTTAATGAAAAGGTCTAACTAAAGAACATAAAGAAGATAATTAAGATTCACAAGCAAATATCAAGTTAAGGAAAATAAGATTAATAGCTTCAATTTTCCATTTTCCAACAAATATAACTTGACCCATCCACCCATTTCCTTTCATCACTTTTCTACATACCTTAGGGCACAAGTTCATAATGACTCTCGTCATGGTTGTTCGTAGTATGCCCTATTTTATGGTTCCAATTCAATATTCACAAAGGATGTAAGAGAATTGAAAATCTTACCCATTAATTGAAAAATGTGATAATTGGACAACGCCAATGACTTTATATCTTGCTTTGACATAAACATGCCTTCATACAATGCCTCCTTTTACAAGAGGATATCGGTGGTCAACACCTCCAATACTCATACTAACAATTGCTCATTTATGTCTTCTTGCTCGATGGCTTTGACAAGCATTAGAGTCTCCTTTGATATCATGATTTCACCCCTCATTGAATTTGCTTCCCTTTCCTCCAAAACCTTAGTTCTAGAAATTAATAGATCCCTTGTCAAGTCTGAATTTCACATGCTTTTCCTTCTCCATATTCTTTTGGTGAACTTGAGTACACAATCAAATGTTAGATGACTAGATATATAAAATCTTGAGCATCGAAAGGGAATGCCCACATAGTCTATGGCTTGAACGTATTGCTTGTTCCCACACTCTATTTCAATCTCCTTTGTCGATCCCTCTGTTAGATCCACCTTCACTCAAATGCACACTAGTGTTCAAGTATTTGCCTTTTGATAGATTCCATCAACCTCTAGGAAGGTCCCTATACTATTTCCTATTGCTCTAGAAATGTCCAATGACAAAAAAATTTAATGGTAGTATCGACATTTCTGTCCACGCTATTTGGATTGTAGATCTCGTCACCAGGGATCAAAGCAAGATGTTCACATTTTCAAGTTAACAATATGAAATCCCAAGTCTATCTTGAACCTAGGATCTTAGATGCATCCTCATTTGACTTAGAAGTAAAACAAAGCAACCCCATTACAAGGCGATGGAACTCTTGGGTATAACTTAGTAATAGTCTCCACTTGGTTTCTATCCATACCCTTAGATTTTTATTTGATCTTTTTCTACCAAAAAACTACCCTATCAAGGATTTATTTGCCAATTCCACGACATGGTTCATCCTTATGTCCTCCCGTAAGGCCAAATTGACCTGTTTTTCTCTCATTTTAACACAATTCTAGCCTTCTCTTGATTTACCTTGGTTTGCATGCACTCCATCCCTGAATTAGCAAGGGATATGGTTCCTTGGCCCTCCAGGAGAGGTAATGTTTCCAAACCCATTTTCAAGACATATCGTCTAAGATGTCATTCATGAACACTCTCGTGTGGCCCACAGTTTTATACGATTTTGAGGTTTAGGGACCTAGTTTATTAGAGTCTAATTGGGTTTCAATATAAATACTACTACTCATCCACCGTCGCCACATTGTTAGGTGCAAGCAGACAGTTCTTCAACTCATCATCCTCGCAAATTTTGGTGCTCGCCTCTTCCAACTTGAGACGGTGTTTGGCCTCACTTCTACATCATCTTTAGAGCTTTGCAAATAAAGTGAAGGGACCTAAGTTGCACGAAACGGGGAAACAGGTACGAGTTTGTGAATTGGGCACGAGTACGAAACGTGACCCCCCCAAATTTTGGAAATGGGGAAACACAATATATATATATATATATATATTAGGACATTTAAGAAATATGTGCAATCATAAAGCATATATGATACATTCTAATTTATTACATTATGATTAAATTGTCAATTGTCAATGCGTAAACTATAAGTTTCTAAATTTACATCACATTTACTCAAGAATGATCACATAATGAAAATAGAAATATCCAAAATCATATAGGAGAAAATTCTAATTTCTTGTCTCGTGCTTGATTTGGAGTCTCCTCCTACATAGTCGAACGACCTTAGTGCTCTTGATTAAATACAAGTTCCATACCCTAGTACCCTACGTGCTCTTGATTATTGGGAGTCTCCCCTGCATAGAGGGCTTGGTTCTCTTGATTAAATACAAGTTCCATACCCTAGTACCCTATGTGCTCTTGATTATTGGGAGTCTCCCCTGCATAGAGGGCTTGGTTCTCTTGATTAAATACAAGTTCCATACCCTGATACATGAAAAAATCCAATGGAAACACTGCAATCCCCTCAATCCTGAAATCCTGAAAAACAGATAAGTCTGCTGGATTTTGAGTGAAATCTAAAATTCTACTTTCTCCATATGAAATCCAATGAGGGTGAAACCACTCTCAACAATCCTGAGTCATTTTATGGTAATGTTAAAAAAAAAGTGAAAGTGACATTCTCCTTTATTTTTCATTTTACTTTAAGAATTTAACATTACCATGAACTGCATATCAACACTAGGGCCATAGGCTTGAACATTAGGCTACCCCACTCAAAAAATCCTCTTTTTTATAACTTCAGAGGCATCTGGAAGCATCCATAAGATATTTTAGTTGCCGAATAAAAAATTAAAAGCGAAAAAATTTAAAATAAATAGAAGAAAAAGTCAAGTTAGAAGAGGAAACTCCACCGTACGGCCTGGAAACACATTTCCAGCCGTACTGGCCACGTTTCCTCCTCTAGAAACGGGCCAATACAGCCGGAAACGAGTTTCCAGGCCGTACGGTACGAGTTTCCTCGTTTACGTTTTGTTTCTAGCCAGAAACGAACCCTTCTCCAACGTTTCTTGCAACTTAGGAAGGGACACAATCAATATCCATACTTGCCCAAATGTTCATCAAAGTCCATTGCAGTAGCTAGTCCTTCGACTCGATCTTGATGCCAGTACACTAGAATTTCAAATCTCCTTGCTTCGATTGGTATTATGGTGGACTAGCTTCCTCCATTTAAATATCCCCTTTGTGCACTTTGTCATCTCTTACTAGCCAAATAGAAGATGAATACAATCATCTAAGAGGATATCTACAAGCGATATATACAACTCACTTGGATAAACCCCTAGGGTGGTTTACATCCAAAGATGGCCTCTATGTTGAGTACTTAAATGGTGATGAAGAATGGACTCATTGTTCATCCCCATTACATGCTTCGCCATTGGATGCACACCCTTTAGATCTGCTAGGAATAGTTCAGAGTTGGCTCTCATAAACTGCGGATTGAGATTGACCACCAAATGGATCAATCCGACCAGATCTTCTCATTATTCCATCTCCAAGAGATTGAAACCAAAGAGCATTTCATCTTCCATTGCCCTATTTATTATGAGATTTGTAGGATATTTTATTGCTTGTTCAAAGGTATGTAGACTATATCCAGTTTCCTCCGATAATTAGATGAGAGACGTCTTTCCCTAGGGCCTTGGACATTGTACCCACATCCTCCATCGTCCTCCTAGATCTGATATTCTTCAAAAAATTACTTCCTACTTTGTAATGTTGCCATCTGCTAGGGGCACCAAGAGACGATTTGATAGCAACATTGCTTCTGAATCCAAATTTGTGCAAGTTCAAGGTACCATTCCCCTTCCTCGGAGACATTGCCAACCCAAATCCCTTACCAACAGGTAGATGAGATCACCTAAAAATCAACGGCAAATTACTTCTTCCAAGTAGCAACACAATAGCAAATTCAAAATTTCATCTAAGTCTTCCTCAAGGCACCCTTCTATATTCAGTTTCCTCCATTCAACCTTGGATGCTAGGAGAGAGAGATCTAGTGGGCCATGACCTTGTAAATGGATCCTTCCCTCTGCAAACCTCCCTCCTAGTGCAGCCACCTGCATATGGAGAAGAGGGTTCTCTATGTTTTAGCATATAGACCTCATGTCTTACTTTCCTTCTTGTCCTTTAGATAGGATACATTTTGATACTCCTCCTTTGTATCGATAGCATTGTACTCACCAATCCAATTGACCCACTTTTGTAGTCATTTAGTGAACATTAAAATTAATTAACTTATCTTATCTTATCTACATACACCCCAACTCTTATACCCAAGGATCCTCATGTAATAGATTCATGCCCTACATTCCCTTACAATTCTCTTATCCAAGCTCTATCCTCTTTTGTGCTTCCATTCTTCCTATAGTACTGTGGTTGAGAGTTTAGGAACACTAAATCCATGACTATAATACCTTTTCCTTCAACAACTTCTTTGGCATCTTCCCCTGAAGGAGGATAGGACAAATTTATTATGCATATGGATGAATTAAGGTTCACCTAACTTGAGATCCTTCCAACATCCACTCCGAAACTTACCTCTATAGCTAAAATAGAATGTCTAACAACCCTGCTGCATCTTCCTTCGATACTAGTACCTTCCTCCACTTGATCGGTGATTTGACTAGCCTTTGCAAACTTGTAATGTCCTATTCCTAGTTCTCGTAGGGTCCTCTCCCCATATACTTCTGCTAAAGTTCTACCCACCATTGAGCAGTATTATAGTAATATTTAGCACTTGAGAAGGTCACCATTGTCTCCTCAACTACTCTCCTCATCTTAGTGATGGATACTGTCCAACACAAGGGAGGCTTCCTTGGTAGGGGGCTTACAGATCAAAAGACCCAAGGAACTTAAGCTAAGTGACCCCCAAGGCTCCTACAACAAAAATCCACTAGATATAGCTATAACAAATTAGGGTTTAAGGTAGATGAATGAGTAATTTCCAGATTTGGGTTCAAGGTAGCTATCCTCAAACTAGAGGCTATGGTTGACCTAAAGAGGCTCAAATAGGTTTCCTAAACATATCAAACAAAGAAAAAGTTCAAGGATGCTATAAACTAGGGTTTTAAAACAGCATATTGCAGCATTTAATTGTTTATAACAGCAACATATCTAGATTTTAGACCTTAAAACTATGAATAAAAAACATAAAATTAATACTAAATTGAAGAGTAAATTAAGAACTAGGTTAAAAGCTCATGGGGCTTTGGATTGATGGTGAATGCGTGCACTGTTAAGGCACTCCTTGTGATAGATCACTGGTTCAAATCCCCCATGGGTGCTTACCTACCAAAAAAAAAGAACTAAGTTAAAACAATTTTTGACAGTTAGTAAGGCATACAACAACACATAGAACCTTGATGTCCTCCTAGAAATTGGCTAAAAAATGCAAGACAGAAATTTCACTTATCCAATACACTTTTCAACAATATCTAACCCTAGGACATGGATCAATAAGTAATTACAGGCTGGAAATATTAGATCCTGCTGTAAATTAACCCTACTCTACCACACTTACACATAAAAACAAGAGAAAAAATGATTTTTATGAATTAAGATGAATGCCACAAATGATGGACTAGTGCCTACTCTATCTAGGGCATATAGAGTCTAAGATTCAAACTGTTCTAGAGTTTCCTTAGAGGGATAACTAGGTCCAAACAAACTACAGCAAACAAACTAATTTACCATAGGGACAGAGATCAAGGTTCTCAAATTTTCAAGATGATTAAAGGAAAAAGAAAAATATCTTTGTTCCTCAAATACTTGGAGGAAGGATTTCGCTTAACAGGTATAATGAAGCAAATACCAAATAAACCTAATTAGCACATGACCATTCATCCAATTTATAATTATAACAAGATGAAGTAAATAAACTAACTTCACCATGCATTATCCAAGATCCACCATAAACATCAATGAAAGGAGATCACAACAAATCACAATTCCACCCAAGAGAAGTAGCTCAACTAGGACTCCATAACACACGAGAGAAGAAAACTAATCAAAGAGATATGTTCTCAATTTGTGATCATGAATACAAGAAGTGGATAAATCCCCTATATATATGAGAGAAACCAATCAATAGCCTCTAATTTAAGCTAAAAGCCCCTAACAACACATAATCCATGATACAAGGTGGATAGGTCATCAAGCTAACCCCCAAAGATAGCATCTATGATGAAATGACATGAAAGAAAGCCTCAATTAGCTCACATGTGAGAAAAAACCCCTCCAAAGGGTGACATCATCCTCATAAGTCATGTCTCTCCATGCAAAAGGGCATTAGATAACTCAAGGGGTTTGTCTCATCCAATAATTCATGTCTCCTCATCTAGAAGTGGTGCCTCATCACCAAAAAGAGCCCACTCAAGCCCAATGTCATCCTCCAAAAGCCCATGTCATCATCAAATGTATAGCATATGGGTGACATCATCAAGCGAACACTTGATGTCATCATAAAATTAGGTGCAATCTCCCTTCAAAAGGGGTCTCAAGTCATCACCATCATCAATCAACATCAAAAGAAGAACAACATCATCAAGAAGGTATAATGTCGATCTAGGGGTGTCCTATCATCTCAAGGGTACACTTACTCTCCAAGCAAGGTCCAAGCCCAAAAAGTTAACATCCAAGGTCCTTAAGTTGGAGGGTCTCATCATTTGTGCCATGTCATCCTCAAGGTCAATGCTCCTCAATAATGCCCCAACGCCCTCCATCAAGTGCTCTCTGTCATAGTGCAATGTTGTTGGATGTATTCTATGAAGTATTGGAGAACCATCATCTCATCCGTCAAGGAATCTTGGCTGCATCTGGAAAAAACATCCAACACATACTCAAGGAATAAAGTGAGATCAGCATCATGGGTACAAGAATCATAACAACATCAAGGTGGACCATATTTAATGTCAAGGCCATCAAGGTACTTCACACAAGCATCATCTTTAAATGTCTCACTAGCTTTTGATTGTATACAAGTTGCTAAATTTAGGTATGGGAGGGTTATCATAGGACGTGATTATTTGCTTCCAACCCTAGGAACAGTTGCTAGGCTAACCATTTCAAATGATGTGTGCAATGTGGTAAGTGTTATGGTCAGAGGTTTACTTCATTAAAGGTGTCATAGTCATATACTAGCTTATGTAAAACCATCATCCATAAGCACCTTCGTAGAGGAAGCACTTAGCTACTTAAGTTACCTCCCCTTGCCTTTGTTTCTCCAAGCCCCAAATTTGCCTTTTTCATTGCTTTAATTGGCTTGTTTAACAAGATTCATTGATTATCGTGTAAAGATGCATAATGCCCCTTTGATGATGGGCAATCCATCACTTCATCAATGTTAGGATGTTCTTCGAGAGTTCCTTTTACCTTGATAAGCATGAAATATGCATTTAACTCTAAAGGCAAGTGGCTATATAAGAGGGGTTAGAGATAAAGCTAAAATGACTTTTGATTTGCTTTACATCCCTTGCCACCCTTTTTCATTTTAACATTTCGCTTATGCTTTTTCATTTTGTTACAGTTGCATCCACCTCAGGAAATTCAACGCCCTTTTCTCATAGGATAAGGTATACAAGGAACCAATGCAAGTGACTAACAACATGTTAATTTTTAGGGCTAGTTTGTTCTCTGTTGTAGATAATTGCAATTTAAAAATTTTCAACATTACATTCACCCCATAACATCATTTCGTCATTAGCAATTATGTAGAGAGAACAATAACATCAAAAATGTAGCGAAACAGAAAGGAACTATAGAAGAAAAGCATACACAATAGAGACACCGAGATTTAGGTTAGAGAATAGGAAAAACCCCACAAGGGGGAAAACCCAGCGAAATTCTTCCTTTATTAGATATTCATCAAATGTTCAGCGGAGATACAAAGTATAGATATCATGAGACATAAATATTTCATCATCAACCACACTAGGCCACCTAGATCCAATCCAACAGTGGACAAGAATATTAGAGAGGCATGCACAGGCCTCCATATCACACCATCACAAGAGCACGGAATACATCACTATCACTGTCATACTTTACTGGTGTTGTCCTAGGAGGTTCTACCATCATTGTCACATCTGTCTTAGGGGCACTGTTACACATTATTATGATAGAGAGATTCTCACAACTGTCACATCACTATCATAAGGCACTATAATAATCGGCATAGATGCATTGTCACAACTCTCATAAAGGCACTAACCCGACTGTCACATGGATCATTGTCACACATCATTGTCATAGGGGCATTATCACAACTGTCACATCACTGTCATAAGGTATTGTCACAATTGTCATAGGATCACTGTTACACAACACCATTGTCATAAGGTTACGTTAATAAAATACATAACATAGCCATGCAACTTATCACTATCATCATAAGTTTCTCTGTCATACAAAACTGCCATACATTAATGTCATTTCACTACAATATATTTTGGCATAAGGACTGTCATACATCGAGGTTATTTCATATGTAACTATCATAAGGTCTGCCAAACATCAACGTTAGCTCACTGCCATAAATTATTGTCTAATGTACAAGACCTAGGGCATGATATATTGCCTGCATCATTGCCCTTTACGCCCTTCAGATTAGGGCTCTTCAACAGCTCTTAATATTGTCCACCAACAGCTATATACACTAGCTCAACCAGGAATTAATCCAACATACAAGACGTGAAACAATGAAAAAGCAACTTACCTCTTCTTGGAAGACACATGTACCTGAGATACTTTGGCTATAGTTACGACTTCTTGTCAGCCTTGATTTAGATCTATTAGTCACATAATCTTGCTCAGAAATACCTCGCACAAGTCCACATAGATCTCAAAAATAGGCTGCAGAGAAGAGTTACAATAGGCCACAGAGAAGGGTCACAATAGGCCACAGATTAGGCCATTGTTAGGCTGCAAATTAGGCCACTGTTATTCCGCAGAGAAGGGCCACAATAGGCCACAAGGCGGCCATTGTTATGCCACAGATTAGACCATTGTTATGCCGCAAAAAAAGGTCACAATAAGATGCAAATTAGGCCATTTTTAAGCTGCAAAAGATGCCTTAAATGGTCGCAGATGATGCCCTCATCAAGTCGCAAAGAATGCCTCAGATGAGTTGAATTCTATGAAACAAAATGAAGGAAGATAGACACATATTTATAGTTGTTCCATGTGCGAAGGGTCACCACCTTGGGGCATGCCGACTTGTAATCTTGGAGGGAAATTCTTAAATTCAAATTTGCTCAAGATAATATTTAAATATATTTTTTTCTTTAATGATTGCTTGCCCAAAGTTTGTGTCACAATAATAACAATGAGAGGAGTGCCCAATACAATAATAATTATATCTCTTATCAATTTGAATCCCCTTTGGGGCGAGATGGGCTTCTCTTGGAGTTATTGGATTCCTATGGGGAAATTCGTCCCATAACTGCCCCAATTTTCAACACTCCCTCTCAGCAAAGAAGGAATTTCCATCTGCATCATAAGTCTCATCTTAGATGTCTCATTATCACTACATCATGTTTCATCTCGTCTCGTCTCGTCTTATCTCATCTCATAAATGAAGAATAATCCACACCTGACGGTAGGGGAGATCGATTTATCACAAGGGAAGAGATCCTCCAAACCCTACTGGTCTCCAGGTCAAGTTCCATGACCTTCATCTCAATTGAACAATCATGTCACGATCTAAAGAAGAATAATCATCATAGGGGAGATAAATCTGCCACCCTATATCCAATGACAATAGGCACGATACTACTTACCATGAGAGGTAAGGATCACAACTATCATATTTTCAGACAAAACGTAGGATACTACTTACCATGAGCAGTAAGGATCACAAGTATCGTATTGTCTAATGATCTTCCCACCTTAACCCTCAAGAATCAAGTGGTAGAACACATGCATCCCATCACTTTGGGGGAGATACACACTTACAACAAGTGGTAAGGATCAAATACGTCCCAAGTCTCCTACCCATTGGCTAGATGGGTGGCAATCTCAACAAGCCTAACTGGTGGGTAGGATGCATATTGGGGTATACTCAAGTCAAGTCCCGAACTTGACAGTAGGGGAAGATACACACTTACCATTTTTGGTAAGAATCAGACGCAACCCTACATCGACAATAGGGGAGATACACACTTACCATGAGGTAAGGATCATACACGCCTACTGTCCATAAGTTCCCTCAACCCCAAGAGGCTTTTGGCTCCATTCCCACCCTAGGAGCTCAAACAGGGAGCAACAACATAGCTAAGTGTTCTCAATCAATCGTGACCTCTTTCCAAAAGAGTCACATCCATCAATCCAGGCTGCTCTCTGAAGACCAAGAACTTCCCTCTCGGAAAAGGCTTGGTAGGAATGTCAGTTATCTACTCATCTAGACATGAGTTGGAGCCTTATTGCTCCTCTCTACACCATATCTCGGATATATTGATATCTAATCTCAATATGGATTGGTCATGAAACACGAGATTCTCTGAAATTCGGATCCCTCTCTTAATCTTGTAGTATATCACAATCATGCTCAGCACATGTTCAAACAACTCTCCAAAGAGATTTTTCAACCACACTGCCTTGAAGCTAGCCATGCTAGCAGCAATTTACTGCGTTTGTTGTACCCAAAGCGACATATTTATGTTTTTGGTTCATCCAAGAAATTATGGCAAACCTCAAGCTAAAGCAGCACCTAGATGTGCTCTTCCTTTCAACAACATTTCTAGCCCAGACAGTGTTAGTGCATCAAGAAGTCTGATAGTGTGCTTTCTCATCATGGCATCCATCAAATATGAATCTCAAGAGGAGTCACTCTCTACTGCTTCAATACAATTCATCTTGCCATGTTTTTGTCAGTATACTTCCCTTGACATGGAAGTCCTCATAATCTCTTTGTTACACTTAATTTCGAGAAGTGGATGAAGTTGGGCTCAAAGGTCAACCCCCTCTCGATGAGGTGATTTGATCCTGTCATAAATGAATTATTAGCATATATGAAACCATAAAGACATACCTTCAACCTTGAAGAGGGGTTGGAGTATGCATCAAATGTCCATCAATCCAAGCATGCCAGGTCCAGGGGACTAATTTGAGTCCATATGGGACTGTAATCATGAATCTCATCTTATGTGCCTCAAAGCCTTGAGTTAGATCCAACGTTGTTACAAGCGCGAGCGGGATTAAATCGGCGCGGGGAACGAATCGGAAAAAATCAGAAAAATCGAGAAAAAAGCGGAAAAAATCGGGAAAAAATCGTTTGGTACAAAAATATTCATTTTTCTCATTTTTTTTTCAATTTTTCATTATAAATCGCGCTGCCCTGCCAGCCTGAGCTTTTTTTCCCAAAAAAGCACGCTTTTTTCCCAAAAAAGTGCGCTTTTTTCCCAAAAAGTGGCAAAAAAAATTTATCCCGCTTTTTTCTTATAAAAAGCGCGATTAAATCGGGCTAGGGAAAAACTCGCAATTTTTTGAAAAAAGCACGATTTAATCGCGCTTTTAACAACACTGGTTAGATCAATGTATGCTTCTTCCTTCACAATGCATCGGGCAATAGGTGCTAAGATCTCATTATAGTGCTCACTGATGAATTTAACATCGCAGAGGCATCTTGTCATCTAAAAAGGTTCTTGCATATAGCTTTCATCATCTGTTACATTCAACCTAACAATCTACTCCATCTGGATAGGAAGCTTCTTCAATCATAAACCTCAACCTGGGAGACTGGAATCCTTCCTTCATGGTCTGAGCTCTTGTCCATCTTTCAAGTGCCACTCTAATTATGGAATGGTTTGCATCCTTCTCAATCTCAATCTACATCTATTTGTTGAACCTGGTGACCCTAGGACAAGAGAAAAAGAAATAATAGCGAAATAAATGAACATAATGAAAGTGTACCTGGTGATGAGGCAAGACTGTCATCCTTTTTCTACATAAGAGAGTGCTTTCTTCATTATCCTACACCAGCTCCCTCTTCGAGTTCACTCTTCCTGCACCAACTCCCTCTTGGAGCTTACTCTTCCTTTAATAGGCTGCATCCTAATGATCCTTAGGATCTACTTTCCTTTGATCACATCCTCATCCAAGAATTTAGTGAAAGAATCATTCAAATATTCATGTGGGAATAATAAACAATAGTCTAAAATGATAAATCTAAATAAGAGTAGAAAATAACATAAGTCTTGAAAGTACTTATTTTTCATGAGGATTGTAGGAAGCTATCAGCTCCCTCTTGATCCTGCATCATTGACCATCAACAATATGTCGAAGTTATCTGCAAATGCTTCCTCTTGAACACCATTTGTATCCTTGATCTCTTTCATCGATAGCCAAACCCAACTTATCAATGTACAAGATGATCACTGGATTTATATCATATCATCTCCTATTAGGTAGGAGACAGGTCCATCTAGGGTTTATCTGAATCTGTCACAGGTATTTGAATAACTAAATGGCTTCCTAGGGTTTTTTCCATATCAAACCCTAGATTATATTTGCAAAAGCAAAGGCTTCCTTGGGTTTCCTTCAAACCCTAGTATTCTTTTAGGCCTTCACCATCTTCATCCCTTTCACCCTAACTTCTCAAGAAATCCATCATAGGTGTCTTCACGGGAGTGATTTCAGTGACTTTTATTCAGCCCAGCTCTGAAACCATGTTAATTTTTAGGGTTAGATTGTTCTTTGTTGTAGATAATTGCAATTTCAAACTTTTCAACATTACATTCACCCCATAACGTCATTTCATCATTAGCAATTACGTAGAGAACAATATCAACAATGCAGCGGAACAAAAGGGAACAACAGAAGAAAAGTATACACAATAGAGACACCAAGAATTAGGTCAAAGACTAGGGTAAAACTCCACAAGGGGGAAATCCAAACCAGATTCTTCTTCTATTAAATATTCATCAAATGTTCAGATGAGATGCAAAGTATAGATATCATGAGACATGGTATTTCATCATCAATCACACTAAGCCACCTAGGGCCACTCCAGCAGCAGAAAGGAATATTAGAGAGGCATGCACAGGCCTCCATATCACATTATAACAAGAGCATAGTATACATCACTGTCACTGTCATACTTTACTAACAATGTCTTAGGGGGTTCTGCCATCATTGTCACATCTATCTCAGGGGCACTGATCACATCACTGCCACAAGGCATTGTCATAATTGTCATAGATGCCCTATCACAACTGTCATAGATGCACTGTCACAACTGTCATAAAGGCACTAACCCCACTATCACATGGAACTGTCACACATCATTGTCATAGGGGCATTGTCACAATTGTCACATCACTGTCATAAGCTACTGTCACAACTGTCATAGGATCACTGCTACACAATATCACTATCATAAGGTTATGTTAATACAATACATAACATAACCATGCAGCTTATCACTGTCATCATAAGCTTCTCTGTCATACAAACTGCCATACATTAGTGTCCTTTCACTGCAATATATTATTGGCATAAGGACTGTCATATATGTGTTATTTCATATGTAACTATCATAAGGTCTGCCAAACATCAAAGTTAGCTCACTGCCATAAATTATTGTCTATTGTACAAGATGCAGGGCACAATATACTCCACACATCATTGCCCTTTATGCCCTTCAGATTAGGGCTCTTCAAAATCTCTTTAACATTGTCCACCAACAGCAATATATACTAGCTCAACCAGGACATATTCCAACATACAAAACGTCAAACAAAGAAAGAGCAACTTACCTCTTCTTGGAAGACACTACCTGAGATACTTTGGCTCTCATTAGGGATTCTTTTCAGCCCTGATTTAGGCCTATTAGTCACATAATCTTGCTCAGAAATACCTTGGACAAGTCCACATAGATCTCAGAGATAAGCCGCAGAGAAGAGTCACAATAGGCCACAAAGAAGGGTTACAATAAGCCACTGTTAAGAAACAAGAGTAGCCACTATTAGGCTGCAGATTAGGCCATTGTTATGCTGCAAAGAAGGGCCACAATAGGCCACAGGAGTACCTATTGTTAGGTCACAGATTAGGCCATTGTTATGCCACAAAGAAGGGTCACAACAGGCTCCACATTAGGCCATTGTTTGGTCGTAAAAGATGCCCTAGATGGCTGCAAAAGATGCCCTCATTAAGCTGCAGAGAATGCCTCAGATGAGCTGAATTCCATGAGCCAAAATGTAGGAAGATATATGTATGTTTATAGTTGTTTCCATGTGCCAAGGGTCACCACCTTTGCGCAGGCTGACTTAAACCATTATGATGCTGACTTGTAATCTTGGAGGGAAATTCTTAATGTCAAATAAGGTCAAGATAATAGTTTAAATATATATTTTTTCTTTAATGGTTGTTTGCCCAAATTTCGTGCCACATTAAGAGTGTCCAATACATTAATAATAATATTTCTCTTATAAATTTGAATTTTCTTTGGGGCGAGATGGGCTTCTCTTAGGGTTATTGGATAATTATGGGGAAATTCATCCCATAGCTGCCCCAATTTTCAACACAACATGCAATCAAAATTTGGGATAACAAAACAACGGAAAAATAACAAAGTATGAATATCATGGACACACTACCATAGGGAAATTTTGAGGTCAAAAATCGGCATCAAAATGAAAAATGTACTAAAAAACAACTTTAAAAGAACCAATAAGATTCAAGATGATGATGTCATCCCCAAGGGTAAATATTTTTGGAGGGAAAATAAGAAAACTATCTTTTAATCATATTTTCACTTATCTCCTTGTAGGTTTACTCAAATTTCAAGTGTGGGCACACATTGGATGCCAAAGCTCAAATTTCAAGTGTGGGTACTCATTAGCTAAGGAATCCAATGAGTGCCCACACTTAAAATTTGAGTAAACTTGTAAGGAGTTAACTCAAGAAACATGTGTTTTTCATTTATTATCAACTTTTTTTGGTGTGAGTCTACTTAGAAGTATGCAAAGTGCATACTCATTGGATTTGAGATATAATACTGCATCCAATGAGTGCCCACAATCGAAATTTAAGTAAATCTATAAGAGGATAAAATGAAAATACAATAAAAAGTAGTTTTTTGTCTTCAAAATTTAAGACTCTTATTTTATTATTTTTATTATTATTTTCCTTAGGAGGGCCATTTTAGACCTCAAAATTCCCTTAATGCATCATCACATCCTCCTATTTATGCCTTGTTATTGTCAAATTGGCAGCCACACATTGTCATCTGAGCGTAATCTCCTCTCACTTTACACCAACTCATACAATGCCATGGGGGGTATCCCAATCTACAGACACTTCACCACTAAACATAAAAGATCAATGCCTAGAAGCATTAAATATGATGAAGGTTGGTAGTCAATTGAAACAAAGTGATAAGTCCGATATATAATTGATAACAGCAAAAAATACAAACCAGCGTACAAAACTCACCCAAAATAACCAATAAATGGTTATCTTTGATGCCTGAGAATGAGGGAAAGGTACATACACCAAGTGACATGACTTATTCTTGATTGCACCTTGATTTGAAACCTGATTTGGATAAGATTGTTGCTTTCCTACAATTCCAGATCTGCAAAATAACTATAAAACACAGAAATACCAGATTTGGAGTGTCTTTGAAGCAACCCAGAAGAATCAAAACACACTAAGAAGTTGGATTCTTGCATGCTTGAGCTTGGGAAATGAAATGTAAGTGAAAATACATCTCCGCTATGATAAAAATGCAATGGTAAGAAACATCAATCTGATCCAAACTTACATGAAATGGGGGTGCAACCCCACTACGGCCAAAATTGGAAAATGCTCTAATCATGATAAAAACCTTTTGCAACACTTATGGCAGCTTAAAACACTTCCAAATATTGATAGTATGCAATCCTATCAATCCTTGATAAAATATAATTGTATAACCAAATTTTAGAATTATGAAGACACCTTCAAAACCGACAAAACGATGTTGGATAATCCTTGAAACCAATGAACAAGAGGGTTGTTTTTCCTTGGGCCTCTAGATTTTCATTATGCAACAAATCCCAAGAAAATTGTCTTATAGATCAAAAAATAATACATTAACTTTTTTCTAGATAATAAATAAAAAATTATCGACAGCCTGCTTTTTGTTGTTGATGGCAAAAATTTTCTGTTTTTTTAAATTTTGTATTTTCAGGTTCTTTTCAATAATATAAATAAATAAAAGACAAGAACAAAAACTTTGAGAAAAAATGGTTGATTGTTGGATTAGGGCTCAAGTGCGTCATCTCCACTAGGGCTATTCAAGTCAAAATGACTGCCTCTCTCAAGTTGGTTATTCAATATTTGAAGATTAGGACAAATGTTAGAAAATGTAACGACGTTCCATCTTTATAATGATCTTTGTACTTATATCACTGTGTATTTTATGTAAAATAAAAAGAAGAAAAATAATTTTATTATTATTATTATTATTATTTTATTAGATAAGCATGTTCTTCATGCTTCTAGGATTTGTTGAGTCAAAAAGTCAATGTTCTATTTGGACCTATTGTAAAGAAAAAGGTAAAAGAATTTTAAAATATATAATTTGGGTCAAAAACCCCTCTAGATGCCAAGTCGGCCCTATCCCATAAGACATGTTTGTTCACACCCCTTTGGATAGTATAAATAAAGCATGATTTGAGCTAATTTGGACACACAATTCGCTTGATTGGTTCTGAAATTTCGCAGAAGGATGGCTGAAGTCTGAAATTGAAGAAGGGATTGAGGAAGCTATGCCTCATCATATCTCTTGTTGAAGCTTTGTTGTTGGTATCTTGCTGTTGATGGATTTGTTGTGCGGAAGGAGGGTTCGACTTGGCATCTAGAAGGTTGGTCATGGGTCTTGCATATCTTACTTGATGCGATTCAATAAGAAGAGAATTTTTCTGAGTTTTCCCCTTGGATGGGTTATGCCCTGTCTTGGAGCCTATATCTTATGTTCACTGCTCTCTTGTCATTTTCAAGTTTATATTTGATAATTGTTTGATGAAAGAAACATAATTAAGATTAATAAGAAGGCAACAGAAATTCACAAGCAATGATCAAAGAAAGAGAAATCTAATCTAATAGCAAGCCTCCTGATTTGTCAACATGGTATCAGAGCTAAAGTGGTTTGAAGTTGAAGGCCTAAAGATCATAATCTATTGGCATTTTGTTTGAAATTCAATGCATTCTTGAAGGATCTCCCACTTTGTGGCAGGATCATATACTTTTTGTGGTAGGTTTGTATCTATGGTAGGCTCATCCTCAGTGGTTCTGGAGCATTGGCTCGCAATATTTTGAAACTTGCATCATATTCTATGGCTCGGAATACCTCAAAAGGATTGCATGTATTATGGCTTGACTAAACTGTTGTAATTCACATTCACTCTAAGGTTCGCATATTTTCTATGAAACACATATTCTTGAGGTTCGTCTTACCTATGGCTCTCGCAAGACTTCTGAGAATTGCATTTCTTTCTATATAGCTCACTCTTTGTGATATAACTCATCTCTAATGTGCTTCGATTATAATAATCATGGTGGCTCGCTCAATTTGAATGTCTTGTATTGATAGCATGTGAAATTCACTTTCTATTGACTCGCATCACACTATTTTTGTGTCAAGAGGCCCGATGTATATAATCTAAAGCTCGCACTTGTTTATCAACATTCAAGTTCTTTGTGGTTCATATGTCAAGCTCCCCAAGTGCCACTTCGTTGTGATAGCTCACTTTGGTGGTTCACATTTTAATGATTTGAACCTACATGATCTGAGGCTCGATCTTTGTGGTGTGTAAATCACTGTGACTCACAATTAATACTCGGAAACTTGCGACATGTCTCTCACTCTGTGGATTTGTTGTCATGGAATTCGCATTTTCTGTGCATTATGATATCTCTATTGTGGCAATGACATCGCATATTGATTCCAAATGTCTTGCTCTATATTGGTCTATGGCATCCGCGATAATTTTCTATATGACATTGCACAGTATAGCGGCATCGCTATTATACACAATGACTTTGTTACACTATGTAGCATCATATGGCATTGCATTATTATGGATCGAATGAAACAACAATGGCCCTCTCCAAGATCTCTATGGGCCTCGCATTTGTATGACAGTAACACTGGGGCTCAATGATATTACACATTCCGCATTGTTGAAGAAAGTGTAACTAGGTTCGGTCTTCATAATGACACAAGTCAATGATGTAAAATATTTTTGTAAAATATGAATCATGGATTTCATGATCAAATGTATTTGTCTATGTAGCTCTCATTATGAGCACTAGGTCATAGGATTGTGTCATTAATGTTTACACATGAAATGTACAAATAAGACTCCAAGATCAAAGGCAGAATCATGTGACAAATCTCTCTCAAAGGCAAGATCAATGGGCTACTAAAGGATCCCTCTAAACGCATGCAATAAATGTATTTTTTTGGCATAAAATATATTTATAATTCAATGATCAAGTCGGCCGAAAGTGTGAGATAACGGTCTACTCAAGCAATCGCAAGTCAAGAAGTATGAGGATTGTCCAGCGAAGTTAGGGCATCATCATCACCACCTCGAAGAATAGTATTCGATCCTTAGTCTACTTGAAGGGCAAATACACTTGAAGAATAGAAACCTCTAGATCGAAGATCCAGCAAGCTAAAAGGGCCATGATTATGTCACAGGTGCAAAGAGTATGTTCCTTGTAAGAGTTGTAATGCAAGTCCTAGTCTATCTCTACAGTAAAGGTTGACTCCAGTCTAAAGAAGGTTCGGATATTGGTCTAGAAGGGAGCTACTGCCATAACGAAGTAAGAGAAGGAGTATAAGGTCAAGTTGTTCACTTTCACGTGGAGAACCTACAGTAGTTTCAGGACTGCAGTAAGGGTTTCCAAACAGTCACTTGAAGGGATCAAATTATCCTTGCGCTGAAGTGATCTTCTTGGTCAGCAAAGTACCTTAGGCAAGAGAAGTGTGGAGGAAGGAGACAAGGAGAGAAAGAAGCAAGATCTTTCATGATAGGTAACAGATCAAATCCTTGTTGCAATAGGTGATTGGACAACAGTAAGAAGAGATTCTTGCCTTTGATCTTGGAGTCATTTGGTCTCAAGGGTCTTGTATTGGTCTTGGAAATTTTGTCAAGAGAAGAAACTATAAGAAGGATTGTCGTGGGTTTTCCTCTCAGGTTTGGAGAGGTTTTTCCCTGGTTGCTGCCTATATCTTGTGTTATTGTTCTTTTGATTATTATGCATGATAGCTAGTTGATGAAGTTAATAATGACTAACATATAAAAGTCCATGTTTTGAATTATCTAAAGATTGAAATCACTTCACAAGCAGTTATCAAGTCAGACAAATCATTAACAAATCAGCCCTGAGATTTCTCAACAAGCATTTGATACACAAACTTTTGGCACGATTACAAATGGCTCTCTTTGTGTTGATAGTGGCTAGGACTTACATATAACATAGTGGTACCAATCATACCATGGCCTACGTAAATTACAATGAGACAGTACTTTGGCGTATGGATTGTAAACACTAACCATGAAGACTTTGATGACAATAAGAATATACTCCTGATGACAATAACAGAGACAACTTGGGAGTGATATTCATAGCAACTATGTAAAAGTCAACCAACAATGAATTTCGACAAAGCAATGAGAATTGATATGCTCGTGTCGACATTTCGCTAAGGCTCATTATACTACCATATGGCTTGCTCATATTTAATTTTGATTTGAAGGAATGCACAGTAATTTACAAGAGATATTATGAAGTTCATTGAAGAAAATATGATTGATCAAGAAGACAAAAAGACTATCGTCTAAATTTATGTGGGACAATATGACACTAATTTAATACATATTCTATGACAAACTCAAAGCACGCATTACAAAGGATTGTAATTTGCACATTTCAAATATCATTGTAGTCTATGGCTCGCAGACTCTACTATACTACAATGGCATCGTATACCTTGTGGCATCATGAGACATAAGCATCGAACAATGGGATTACTCTGGCAACAAATCGCTTTGCAATGGTCTGTGGCACACTTTGAGGCATCGCTAATGTTTGTGAAGACTACATCATTACTATGACTCACTGCTATCACCAATGGTCTACGTATCTTGTTTATTATTGCACAACAACGTCTATTTAATATATATATATATATATATGACAACTATGTCATCAAAATTTTACTTGAAGAATGGATAAGATACTACAATAAAGTCGACCTGAAGTTTGGACCTGAAGAAAGTTTGGAATATGTTACCTTGACCGAGATTTGTAAACTATGGTAGTGCTAAATCCGAAGATCGATGAAGTTCATCCCTGTGCTAAGAAGTTGTCTCTTTTTAATGAACTTGATCAAGACCAAAGAAGGTATGGTAAGGTCACAGAGCTACGTACAATTTTTATGTGCATTTCATGTTATGGGTCAAGATTTTATAGGGTTTTGCAGTTGTTCCTTTACATCTTTTTTTAGAATCTAGGGTTTGTAGGCCTTGCAAACTTGTGAAGTCTTGAAGACGCTTGGTATTTAGGGTTTTTGTACCCTAATTCAAATTGACTTAACCCTAGGAGTGAAAACCTTAAACCAAATTATTTGTTCCCTCTAAGGAAACCCTAGCTCTTGGGAAATGGTATCTAGGGTTTGCAGGGCTAATTATTAAAACACTAATTTTGAAAGATAAAACCTTAGGCTATATGTTAAACCCTAGTAAGGATTGGATAAACCTTAGGGCTTATAGACAAAACCCTAGCACTGGGTGTCTCCGCTAAAAGTAAACAAAAAAAACCCTAATAAGCGTTAGATCAAGGAATATCTAGGGTTTGCAACTAGAACCCTAGAGGTACACTTTTGAGAAATCATGGAAACCCTAGATTGACATCATACTCTTATCTTTGTATATTTTTGATCTAAAAATGGAGCACTTAGGCTTCTTGTCTAACTTACAAGAACCTCTCCCACTTCCAAAGCTTATTTATTCCCAAGTCTTTATGATTAACCAGTGCGGAATTAAATATGTGCTTCAACAGAAGGTGTATGCTGGTGTTGTTTATTAAAATTGTTTATGTGTTGTAATTTAATGTGCTCAAACTAATATATAAATACATATAACAGTAAATAAAGCAACAGATACAATGCAGCAATAAAACACACATAGAACAACAATATTAATTAGGAGTTCACCCAAAACTCTTGGGCTACATCTCCGTGAGCTCTAGTCAACTCAACTAGGCTCTCTCGGATTATGGCAAAGTCCTTTTTACAAGCTCTTGGCTCAACTCCTATTGTTTTACACAGAAACAGTGGGTTTAAACACCATCGTATCCCTGGCTCTTGAAGCTCTCGGCTTTCGAGCTCTTACCTCTCACTCTGGCTATCGACTCTGGCTCTGGCTCTTGGCTCTGGCCCCTTTGGCTCTGGCTCCTTTGGCTCTCTCGGCTTACAGCTCTTTGGCTTTTCACTTAGCCTCCAAGTGACTCCCTCGGCTGCTCTTTTTGTTTTTGCGCTGCCTATTTTCGCTAGCTGCTTCCCTCTTTAGCTTCCTTTTCGCAACAACCCTGTCATCCTGTAGCTTTAAAGCCAATCTGCGTTATTGTTCGTTTCCTCTTCTGGGCTCTCTGGCTTCCCAGCCTTTGTCTGCTCGAATCCCCCTATTGAGTGTTAGCAATCATGGGATAATGCCTTCAAGGGAGGTGGCCACCTTTTCTGCAACAGAAGAGTCCATCAGGCCTTTAAAATCCCCGAAATAGCCATTCTCTATTTACACAGAGAAATACATTCAAACACGGGAAAAATCTGCAGAAACACTATTCATCGGACCTCAAATATCCACAGATCTGCTTTATACTTGTATCAGGATCGCCTTTAACCGCTTATCGCATGTCGCAACAGCCCTGTTCTGTGGTTTCCCTTTGTATTTTAAAAATACATTAAAGCATTGCAAAATCTCGTAAAATGGTTTTAGACGGGCTAGAAATATTATATATTTGCATTCCTAAACCCTTTCCGGTCTGGTTTCATCGCATCGGCACTTCCCTTCGTATTTCATTTAATAAACAAAATACACGAAAATACATAGAAAACTGTCGTTTGGCGGATCTCAAAATATATCAAATATTGTTTATAGCCACGTCAGATCCAGCTATCGCATCACATATATATATATATATATATATATATATATATATATATATATATATATATATATATATATATATATAGATTGGCCCCGCTCCTTTGTAATGCTCCAACACGATATTACGATGCAACTTGTCGCAATCGCATATGGCATAAGCTCGAGGTCTTTCCATATGGTATGGCCTATGCCAACGCCGGTTGCGATCCGTCGATATTGGCGATCGCGATATCGCATTGGTTGGTCCTATCGCATGTCTGCCTCCGATATCCTCCGCCTATCACCGCCGATTACAAAATGCCGATCAGATCTGGACCGTTGATCGGCCAAATCCGACGGCTCTTGTGCGTTGCTCTTTTGACCGTCGATAAGCCTGTTTTCCACTATTTCTTCATGTTTTTGGGTCCTGATAGTGCTTTCCGCCTTTTTTGAAGGTTCTCCTTTTGCAATAGTTTTGGTCTTTAGAAGACTTAGAGGGTTTTCAGGACACATTTTTTTAGGGGATTTTGCCCCTTTTTCCAAAGGATAAAGGGCAGCTTCATTTTATGATAACTTCTGCATCCTAAGTCCATTTTTGCCCATTCAAGTTGCAGTAGATTCAGAACGAGACGATCTCTGCAATGGGGCTAGTTCCAAGAACTTCTTGGACTTTTATTTTCCTCTATGAGGAACACTTAGACTTAGGAGTCTATCCAAAATCCATTTTGGATCATGCCTTCCGACTAAAAGAACTTTTGGTCTCCAAAAGACTGATATACTGATCTAAACAGTAAATGAGAGTGACTCACCCTCTTCTTTCAGCCTCCCCCTACACTTGCCTTGCATAGTGCCTCAATGTTTCTAACCACTTCCCTTCTTGGATGGGCTAGTCTTCCTGGGAAGAGTTGCCTTCTTCTTTGCCTTCCTGCAAAACACCTGCTTAGATGGTCACAAAAGGTAGTTTGAACTTCTCTACCTTGATCATTGATCCAAGGTGGCTCAAACAAATGTGAAGTACACCTACTCCACAAAACTTTCACTTGTACCTATTTGACAAGTTGTCAACAACAACTTTTAACAACAACAAAAAATACAGACAACCACTGGATGGTCTAACTCCTACTTCAACAAAAGAAACAGATTTCACATCTTGTAAACACCTCCATGCCTTATATCTGCATACAAATGATGGACTAGGTCACAAGCCTACAAAACATGCCTTTAAAACGAATGACCTTTCAAGTCAAGCATGTAGAAAAACACCATTAGGACTCTTTTCAAAAGATGAAACACTTCATTATTATCTCCATCTTGGAGACCAAGTTAACTTCTCCCAAGTCAACATTGCATCACATGCATGTCAAAGCAATCAACCCTACAAGTTAGTTACACATACATGTTCAAAACAAGGAAAACATCAACATCCCTGTGTTCATGCACATCATGCTTATGCATGCATTTCATCCTTCAACTTTCACTTAAGCACACTATGCTTTTGAAGCTGAAATGAAATATAATGTTGCAGCAACAAAGTGAGTCTCCTACTCAACCTTTTTCCATTCACCTTCTTGGTAGAAACCTGCAACTTCCATTCAATTACCACAGAAATGCAAATAGATGCATCAATAGACATGCAACCTTAATTGGAAAAGAACTCTAGCCATTTCTTACCAATCCAGTTCCAAGGTCTTTCCTTTGTCTACACATCAACATCAACATGTGAATCGTTCTGAGACACATCATTCATGGAATCTTCCCCATCTTCTCTTTCCACTTTCTTCAGCTTTTGTGGAAGCATTACTAGATTCAGAGTCCAACACCTTTCAGCAAGATGCCCTTGCTTATGGCAGTAAGTGCAACACATGTGCATCCTCTTGACAGCATGATTTGCCTTGTCCAATGGACCTTTGGCTTTTTGCTTCTTTTCCTTAAAAAGTTTCCTGTATGTGGCCATTCTCTTTCAACATCTAGAAACATGATGGTTATCCAAACTACAAAAGGAACATTCAATTCTCTTCCCATGCTTATGTGGAAATTTACCATGCTTTGCAAAATCAAAAGGAATGTGTTTAGAATCAGATTTATACCTGCCTCTTTCACCTTTATTGCCTTCATGAGGAGGTGAAGCAAATGAAGAAGTGGCTCCTTTTGGAACACCATCAATCTCTTCAAGGCTTTCAGAGTTTCCGCAACTCTCTGGTTCAAGTGTGTGCTTCTGAACACCTGCATCCTGCAAATGATGTTTCAAGCTATTGCATTCCTCCTGAATACAACCTTCACACTCTTGAAGACTTGTAATGCAACTCCTTCTTGGGGTTGTTTTAATGGTCTTCATGGCAGCTTTGGAACATTCTCCATAAGCTTTTCCATAGCCAAGACCCAAATACTTAGGCCTTTCCTCAATTATTATTGGTTCAACAATACCTTGTGCATGTCTACCCAAGCCCTTTCCTTCATAGCCCATCTTGGACATTAGCTTGGAACCTATGCCTTTAGTATGTTTTTCAAAAGAACCAATATAAGCATTCTCAAAGGAATTTGAAGACAAACTGGAATGGCTTACCTCTTCTTCAAGCTGATACTTGACCAAGGCTTCTTTGGCAACAAAGAGTTGTGACTCCAACTCATGCATCCTCTTCAGGTTCATATTTGCAATATGAAGTTGCCTCTCCATTTCCTACAGTCTGTCAGAAAGCAACTACTTCTCTTCCTTGATGGAATTCAACTGCTCTCTAAGTATGTTGCTCTTTCTTCCATCCTCATACATTTCTCTCACCTTGCCCATCATGGTGAACAAGCCTTGCTTCATGTCTCCATCATAGAGTCTTGTGATGAAGGAGGAATTTGAGGATTCACTTGTAGAAGTTGTCATTACACCAATGAACAAAAGAACTTCAAACAACATTAATAAAGAGCTTATTTAAGCAACCTTTTGCAACAAACCTCTTGTGCTTTAGGGATTGCTTTGAGGTCCTTTGGGATAGAAGAATGCCTAAAACCCTTCTTACTATTTGTCATTCCTGGACTGAGCTATCAATAGCTTTCCCTTCACTTCTGCAAACTCAAACAATAGTCAATCTACAAACAAGCATACAATCAACCTCTGACTATTTAAACACCTTTAAGACAAGCAATCTTTGCTTTGTCAATCAAGCATTCTGATATAACCTCCTTTGAAGTTGGGTTTAATCAAACCTGGCTCTGATACTACCTAATCTGAAAATGGGGCACTTAGGCTTTCTTGTCTAATTTACAAGAACCTCTCCCACTTCCAAAGCTTATTTATTCCCAAGTCTTTATCATTAAACAGTGTGGAATTACATGTGTGCTTGAACAGAAGGTGTATGTTGGTGTTCTTTATTAAAACTGTTTATGTGTTGTAATTTAATGTGCTCAAACTGATCTATAAATACATATAACAGTAAATAAAGCAGCAGAGACAATGCAGCAATAAACATACACAGAATAGCAATATTAATTAGGAGTTCACCCAAAACTCTTAGGCTACGTCTCCGTGAGCTCTAGTCAACTTGACAAGGCTCTCTTGGAATATGGCAAAGTCCATTTTACAAGCTCTTGACTCAAATCCTGTTGTTTTACACAGAAACAGTGGGTTTAGACACCATCTTATCCCTGGCTCTTCAAGCTCTCAGCTTTCGGGCTCTCAGCTCTCGCTCTAGCTCTCGGCTCTGGCTCTGGCTCTTGGCTCTAGCCCTTTTGGCTCTGGCTCCTTTGGCTCTCTCGGCTTACAGCTCTCTGGCTTTTCACTTAGCCTCCAAGTGACTCCCTCGGCTGCTCTTTTTGCTTCTGCACTACTTGTTTTCGCTAGCTGCTTCCCTCTTTGGCTTCCTTTTCACAATGACTCTGTCATCCTATAGCTTTAAAGCCAATCTGCGCTACCGTTCATTTCCTCTTCTGGGCTCTCTGGCTTCCCGGCCTATGTCCGCTCGAATCCCCCTTCTGAGCGTTAGCAATCATGGCATAACACATTCAGGGGAGGTGGCTACCTGTTCTACAACGACAGAGCGCATCGGGCCTTTGAAATCCCCGAAATAGCCATTCTCTGTTTACACAGAGAAATACATTCAAACACGGGAAAAATTTGCAAAAACATTGTTCATCGGACCTCTAATATCCATAGATCCACTTTATACTTCTATCGGGTCCACCTTTAATCGCTTATCGCATGTCGAACTACCCTGTTCCATGGTTTCCCTTTGTATTTTAAAAATACATTAAAACATTGCAAAATCCCATAAAATGGCTTTAGACGGACTTGAAATATTATATATTTGCATTCCTAAACCCTTTCGAGTCCGGTTTCATCGCAGCGGCAATTCCCTTGCAAAAATACATAGAAAATTGTCGTTTGACGGATCTCAAAATATATCAAATATTGTTTATAGCCCCGTTGAGTCCGGCTATCGCATCACTTATGTATGTAAAGGCCCCGCTCCTTTGTAATGCTCCGATGTGATATTGCGATGCGACTTGTCGCAATCGCATATCGCATAAGCTCGAGGTCTTTCCATATGGTATGGCCTATGCCAACGCCGATTGCGATCCGCCGCCGGTATCGGTGATCGCGATATCGCATTGGCCCAGTCCTATGATCTATCATATGTTTGCTTCCGATTTTCTCCGCCTATCACCGCCGATTACAATATTCCAATCGGATCTAGATTGTTGATCGACTAGATCCGATGGCTCCTGTGCGTTGTTCCTTTAACCGTCGGTAAGCCTGTTTTCCACTATTTCTTCATATTTTTGGGTCCCAATAATGTTTTCTGCCTTTTTTGAAGGTTCTCCTTTTGCAATAGTTTTGGTCTTTAGAAGACCTGGAGGGTTTTTAGGACCCTTTTTTTTTAGGGGAATTTGCCCCTTTTTCCAAAAGATAAAGGGCAGCGTCATTTTATGATAACTTCCGCATCCTAAGTCCATTTTTGCCCATTCAAGTTGTAGTAGATTCAGATGGAGATGATCTCTGCAATGGGGATAGTTCCAAGAACTTCCTTAGACTTCTATTTTCCTCTTTGAGGAACACTTAGGAGTCTATCCAAAATCCATTTTAGATCAATTTTGCTTGGTTGTACTTACTTATGAAAATTGTGGGCACATAATCAATGTTGTCAAAATTATGGAAGCAAAATGAGAAGAATGGAAGAACAAAGTAAAGCAAGACTCGTGCTTGATGATGACTCCTTCATAATGATGACCATGATGGAAAAAGGGAGTCACAAGAACCCTGATGATATTGAAGCTTCTAGCTAATGAGTTCATTCCAAAAACAAACTAATGATTGAAAGATGAAGCGGAACCTTGTTGCAATATGAAAATAGAACATGCAAAGGAATGTTGACTTCAGAGGGAGCACGTAAAAGAATTTGAAAGACACTCTGACCAAGAGGATATTACAATTAGAAACTCTAATATTGATGATTAAGACATAATGCAAAAACAAGTGAAGAGGCTGGAAGGAGAGCTTGCTAAATTATGTTGTACCAACAGTTGCTTGATTTGATTTGAAAAACACATGAATTGATATTGGAAAGTTGATATGACTCTTCGACAAATATGAGGCAAAATTCTCTTGTGAAAGAAGAAGACATGTGCTAGCAGTTGTGAAGAAGCTCAGCTCCTTGAAGATGACGAATGAACCATTTGAAGACAATGTTGTTTGATGATTAACAAGATCCAAGAAGCTCGAAGTTTGATATGATGTGATGTTATTAGGAGCTGAGAAACCATGTCATGAAGATGAAATATGAAAGAAGGTTGAAGTTTAGATATGATGTATTGCGAGATAGGAACTCTTGTAGCTACCACTAAATCTCTGCAAAAGGACAAGTAGCTAATGTATTGATGATGTTTGAGACCAGCTAAGGATTGTGATGGTCTCCCCAATTCAAAGGGAGTAAGAAATCTCCTCCATGTTTGGGAAGGAGTAAAGACCTCCTCCCTGGTTAAGAGGGAGTGATGGGGGACAACATATTCTCCATATGTGTCATGCACTAGGCCAAGACAAACCGTTGTACATCTAGTGTATCACACTGGGAGGGGGAATGTAGGATCGGATAAGCATTTGGGACTAGTACTCCTTGAGGATTGGAATCCAAGATAAGTAGTCCCATGGACCGACACTCTATGAGGATCTGAGAGGGTATCAAAGTTAAGAGTGGTCGAAGAGGACTGATATTCTGAGGATTAGGAATCCAAGATAAGAATAGCCCTAAAAGGAAATACCTTGGAAACATCCAAATGGGGTATGTGCCTTGAGAGGCTAAGGTGGTGTCCATATGTATGCCTCCCATCATTGTGCTCTAATCTTGTGGAGAGTTAGAGCTTGTCAAGTCAAGGCCTTGCTATGTTGATATTTGACAATGTTGATTATGATGTTGATGCTTAAAGATGGCTTATCAATCAGACTCTTCTTATGACAATATTACAATTTGAGAAGTATCCTTGTATTGGTTATGGAATTATGAATACCTCCCTAGTTAAGAGGGAGTATCAGAAAATGTAACTAGGTTCGGTCTTCATAATGATATTTGTACTTATATCAATGTATATTTTATGTAAAAAAAAAAAAAAAAAATACTTTTATTATTATTATTTTATTAGATAAGCATGTTCTTCATGCTTCTAGGATTTGTTGAGTCAAAGAGTCAAAGTCTTATTTGGACCTATTGTAAAGAAAAAGGAAAAAGAATTTTAAAATATGTAATTTAGGTCAAAAGCCCCTCTAGATGCCAAGTCAACCCTACCTGTCAAGTTGGCCCTGCCCCAGAAGACATGTCTATTCACACCCCTCTGGACAGCGTAAATAAAGGATGATTTGAGCTCATTTGTACACACACAATTTGCTTGATTGGTTCTGAAATTTCGCAGAAGAAATAGGGCCGAAGTCTGAAATTGAAGGGTTTGTGGAAGTTCTGCTTCATCATATCTCTTGTTGAAGATTTGTTCTTGGTCTCTTGTTGTTCATGGATTTGTTGTGCGGATGAAGGGTTTGAATTGGCATATAGAAGGTTGGTTATGGGCCTTGGATATCTCACTTTCATCTAATTCTATAAGAAGAGAATTTTTCAGGGTTTTTTCCTTGGATGGGTTTTGCCCTAGCCTGGAGCCTACATCTTGTGTTCATTGTTCTCTTGTGATCTTCACATTTATATTTGATAATTGTTTGATGAAAGAAACATAATTAAGATTAATAAGAAGACAAAAAAACTTCAAAAACAGTTACCAAAGAAAGAAAAATCTAATCTAATGGCAAGCCTCCCAATTCCTCAACAGCAAAGAGATAGAACCCTAGAAGTTAAGCTATCTTTTTTATTACTCATGACAAGTTATGAAATGAAGCCCTACTAGAAGGGATCCCTCCAAGAGGAGAGCCTTCAACCATAATATCTACTATGGAATGAAATAAAATCAAAACCCTTGTTGAGGATCCTCTAGGATATGGCCCAACAAAGAGAATTAATGCTAACCTCACACCAATAATGGAAAAGTGAAAGATTTACCCTAGACGTCTCCTTCTACGTGACAAAGTTTCCCTTCAAATGGATCAATATTGATAGCTTGTAGTACCTTGAATTAACACAAAATTGCCTTTGAATGATATGTAGAATAGTTAAGAAAAAGAGACTTCAAAATTGACACCAAAGCTTCATCAAGATAATTACATTATGGAAAAAAATATCTCAACAATTCACAATGATTTGGGAGAAGAGTGAACTCTTATTTATAAATGAGGATCTTATCAACTCTTCCCCTTTTGCTCCTTAAAAAAGTCTGATAAACCTTAAAGAAAGGTTGAAGTGTCATCCACAAAAGGCTTGGAGACTAATTCATTAAAATAATTTGATTTCACAATGCTTAAAGTCCTCAAAAAGGAGGTGGCATTCCACTTGGAGAAGCTCGACTTGCTTCAAGGAGGGGCCACTTTGCCTTAAAGGTCCAACATTCACTTGAGAAGTGACTTGGATTGACTTGGAGGAAAATTAAGACGCCTTGAGGCCCAATGACTTGCTTTCCTTGCTCAGTGTTTGCTTAGGATGAACTTTATGACCTTCAATAGCTAGGAAAATGTGGATAGCTCCTTCACTATGTCCAAGCTTTGCTTGATTTTGTGATGTATGTCTTGACTTTGCTCGCTTTTACCCTAATCTTGGTCCATAGGAGAAACATTTACTTGAGGTGACCATTGCTCTGCTCATAAGATGTACCACATTGCTTCTTTTACCCATCACAGCTACCCCAAGAGAATTCGTTCCCCTTTTAATAGGGAAAAATGCTTAAAATGGCACTTTGACAAGGATGCTTTGAGTGCTTCAACTTGCAGGGGATTTGACACACCATGGAAGGTGGAATGAACCTCCTCTTTGCCTTGGAGAATATGATATGTTGCCTTGACGGGTGCAAATGCATCATGAATTGTGAGAATGCCATGAAGAATGATAGCCATGGCCAAAGAGGTGTACATATATAAGAGAAATGGTCCATGTGGGGGATAAAGCTAGGTGCGCTAGTGCAATAATAAAATGGGTGTTTCCACCCTTACATAGTGAGATCACCTTTACAGAGCTCACACAACGAGTGTTTCTTTATGCCATGTGTCCTAATAACTCTACTTCCATGATGCCCAAAAACTAACCCATGACATAAGAGTGTCCATCAAGGCAAGGAGTTACCACCCACTAAGGGGCAGTCAACAAAGCTATAAAAGCAAGCACCATGAAGATGAAACTAAGCTTGGTCATGGTTATCCACCCAAGGTGAATTAGGATGCACTTTTATTCTTCATTTCACATGACCTTATAGGCCACAAATTACACACATTTGGGTTTGCAAATGGTGGTCCAAAACATCTTGGGTACTCTTATTGAAAGAGGGGTAAAATGCCCCTCCTACACAGTGAAAGAAATACCTTGAGGAAGGTCACACTAGACTAGGAACAAATGATAATGACCAAAGTGAAATAAGGAACAAATATACAAACCCAAACATCATGGCCTATAATCCAATTTCAAACAGTGATCAATAGTAGAATGCCCAAAACATTAAATGAACGCACTTGTGTGCAAATATGGTTAATGTACCTCAAACATTAAATGAAAGCACTTGTGTGCAAATATGGTTAATGTACCTCACAATAGATGACCCCACGTACATCAAATGAATATGCTAGACAAATGAATGCACCAGCTGAAGAACTGATGAGAGGAATAGAAGGCTGGCTATCTATGGATCATGGTAGGGGCTGCTGGCTGGCAAGCTGCATCATAGGAGAAATATTTTCTCCTGGGGTTACCCATGTATATGGATGAGTAGCAAGCCCTAAGTGAAAATATGTGAACCTTCGAATGGATCTTCCATATACACTACCATTTCTTCCCCCACCTCCAAGTTCTGCAGAACCCTAAACCTGCATTCTCTCTCCTCTTTGTCCTCCATTAATCTCCAAAATCCAAATCCTCTTATCAACAGAATTCCAAACTTGTAGAGGAGAAAAGCCTTGTATTACACACCCATATGACTTAATGTAATGAAATGAAACAAAGGAGCTTTATCTAAGTGGCTTTAATATTTAAAAATGGTAGACATTAAATTTTAAAAGGAATTAGCAAAAGTAAGTTGGGATATGCAACTACTAGTGAACCAAATAAAGGAGAATCGATGTCAATGTACTTCATGACTCCTCCATTAATAAAAATGCTTGTTTCATTGCCTCTGTCCTATTTCTTGTGTAAGGCATGGTCAATTCATAACAACAGAAACAAGATAGATCATATATTCCTTGCAGAAAATTCATTAGTGAACAGAAATGCAGGGGACTTCATGGTTATGACAAGTTAATTACCTGATGTTCTGGTTGGTTCTGGTAGCCAGCATTTCGCCATTGTGCAATAGTCGTTCCATGAAAAATAACTACAGTGAAATAAGCATCTAAGAGAAGAATTCGGTCAGCAGCAATGGAAGCAACATCAAGGAGAACTGGCTCTGGAGGTGCATTGAAACAGTAAGATATCAATGATGGTTGAATCATCACAACTGAGTTGCTGACATTCTCTCTGTTCAAGATCATCCGAAAATATGCAGTCTCATCTGGACTGTTATTGAAAACCTGCTCATAAAATAGACAACATGATGTACATCAAACAGGAATTTTCAAGAGCATTAACCATGTTAATCTTCAACCTCAACATGGTAGAACTCATTTCTGTGAGAAGTCTTCGATTATTATCTCTATTGAGTTGAAAGGGCATAGCCAAAAAGACAAAGATGCAAATTCAATTAAAATCAATGTACAAAGACACCTGAAAGTACCCTTAACAAAGTCCATCTAAATATACCTGAACAAACTGAGAACGGCGTAAGTGGAAGATGAACTGAGGAAATATTGCAAATCTCGGTGAAAAACTAAAGGAAGAAGTGTCATCCTTCCGATAATCTCCAAACCTGGAGGACAAGTGGATCAATGATCTGTCCAACCAACGGATTGCATCAAACTCATCCTGCAAGTATCCAACAAGCACTGTGAAAATTGGGGAAAGATTAGATGTTGTCTAACACAAGTCATTTAAATTTATTGTTCTAATCAACAAAATGATAGATAAGGTATCATCATAATTAAATGACCATTTTCCTGAAATATTGCCTCTAAACCAAGGTTACTGGGAGCAGGAGCGGGAGCAACATTTTCAGAAGCTCCCTGTTTGGGAGCATTTCCAGGAGTGTTTTATATATATATATATTATTTTTTTATATTTTAATGCATATATGTCAACAAAATCACGTAGAATGATGAATTAGATATAAAAAACATAGATTGAACGATATAACAACAATCATCTAGAAGTTATAATCTTCATCAACCACGTCCACAAGTTAGTAACATTGTAACATACAACATATTGAGTCTCGTGATTCATCAATCTTAAAGTTTCAAACTTTCAAATTTCAATATATAACATTTATCATAATTGATCACCAAAGTTGTACTTGTAAGCTAAGTGTAACCATTACAACAAAGAATATTTAACATGAAATGAAACAACTTTCAACTTTCATGAAGCATCATATTCATAATTCATTACCAATGATTTATAATTGCCAACTTCAAATTTCAAAGTTCAAACTTAAATTGTCATATATTGTTTACAAAAAATATCATAATAAATATGAAAGAGTCAACAGTGATTAAAATTTAAAACTACTTGAAACTAGAAAAGACAAGTAAATCTATTATCTACAACTTCTTCTTGCCATGAGAAATGTCTAATTTCTGAGCAAGTCATGGTGGTCTTTTAGGAATCTCCTCCCACACAGTCCCACGACCAGAACCAGAAGGCACATGCCCTCCACGTGAGGATGTACATGGAGGCGGTAGCAACAAAGGAACAAGACTTGGAACTCGAGCACCGACACCACTACTGGATGGTGGGGGTGGCATGGTTGTTGTTGCTTCATCTTCATCTCTCATAAGTTCTGCTACCAATTCTTCAAGATGTATAGTGCCATCCTCCAAATTATTGTCCTCTGGGTGGTTGTCCCAAATTTTATATGTTGGATCCTCATAAGCCCGATCACAATAATGACTCAACAACCTCAAGTTGTAGTGCACATAAACCAAGCTTTCTGCCTGGTTTTCATTGAAGTTTGTTTCTTCTCACATTATGTATGAAGTTGTAGGTGCTCCAACGCCTCTACAGAAAAAGTATTTACAACCTGTGAGAGAACTTTTTCTATCAATTTTGGCAAAAGTCCTATGATGCCATATGCTTCCCACCATGTGAGAGCATCAAATATGTCTATAACTTCCATTGCATGCAAAGAACCAAACAAACCAGTGCAACTAAAGTATCTGTCTAATTCAAGATGCAGAATAGCACACCCCTCCCTATCAGGTACCAACTTGTCTAATGCTTGCTTATATCTTGTAGATACCTCTGGATCTGTATGGGGTTTGACCCTAACCCCACCCCCGGGTGTAGGTTGGCCCAACCAAGATGGAGAGTAGTATTTTGGCATAAGGATATACGCTAAGGCATGTAGTGGAGAATTAAGTTTATTCCACCATGTACACACACAATTGTGAATCAGTGTATACAAGTTGGGATCATCTCTCTGAACAATATCTTTTATTTTCCCCAACAAGGTATCCATCTGCTCATACACCTCCCCAATCACCGGTTTATTTGTATCTGCAAAACGAATCATGCTATAAATGGGCTTGATGAATTCCAATACTTGCCTCACACATGCCCAAAAATGACCATCAAAAGTGGTCTCCTCCACTAGTTCAAAACCATGCTTGTCAGCTGCATTTGTAGCCCTTTCCTTTAATACCTGCCAGTGTGGACATGATACCATGCTAGCCAATGACTCTCTTACCTTCAAAAGGCACCTGAAGGTGAGGTAATAGCTAGCAAATCTAGTCTTCGCAATCTTCAACAGCTCCCATCTTGAGTGACTACGGAAAAGCCCATGGGTATTGGCTATGATTTGTAATAAATTTTATCATTTGTTTTCCTCTTGTACAAATCACCAATCCATTTGTATTGTTGGTTTTTGTTCTTAATAATATCATGCATCAAAAGGTTTATCGTGTGAACCAAACACCCAAACCAAAATATGTTGGGGTATTTATCCTCAATAATTACTCCACTGCCTTACAATTAGCAACACTACCAATGATGACTTGGAAGACATTGTATGGCCCAATACGTTCAATTGTTTCAAGTAATGATTCTACAATGTTGATGTTGGTCTTGTACTTATCTGAGTAATCATATGTTGAAAGAAAGATGGAACCACTAACTGACACATCAAGGACACATATCAATGGCTTGCCTTTTACATTTGTCCATCCATTAGATATAATGGACACCCCATGCTCAGTCCAAGAATTTGTCATTCTACTCAAAGAATGTGATATTTTTTCTTTTTCATGATCAAGTCCAAGGGTTCTAGCCTTGTCATACTCAGGGATCTTCCATACTTTAGGCGCATCATTTATGGCAGAAACCATTTCATGCCAATAAGGTGAACGGAAAACATTGAATGGTATCCCACATGCATAGAGAAACCAGTAAACTTTTGAATCCACGTCATTCCTACACCCTTCATCAAGGAAATTTGATATGGTTCTACGCCTTAAAGAGATGTTTGGTGACCCTGTGCTTCTATATCCATTGCCATTGGAGGATGTTGAAGGAGTTCATTGTGCATGTTGATGTGATTGTGAGCTTGGTCCAAAGAAACCCTTTGAATTTTTAGATTTGTGTTGGGCTTCCACCTCTTCCCTTATATATTTGCCTCTATTTGTTGCTAGCACACTTGCACAAGTTTTGATTCCTATTTCTTTATCTTCATCCCATGGCCCTTTCCCACAAAGGTGCCTTATGGCACAGGTGTATGAACCTGTGTAAGTTTTGTTGCAATAGTGCAGTCAAATTTAGTGGTTCCACCTGGTTTCCCTGTTTCAGACCTAGAAACATATTTCCACAATGGGGTTTGGCCTTGTTTAGTTTTTTGGGCTAAATCATGTTCACTCTCCTCCTCCTCACCAAGGTACTCCTCTCTGAAGTTTTCATCAAATCCATTATAACTCACTTCTTCATCCTCTTCTTCATGATCAACCCCCCTTCTTCTACTCTCCAACACCATAATAACCAAAAAAGGAACCAAGAAAAAGAAAATCCCAAGCCATATAACCATGATGTTTGAAATTTGGAGTTTTGAATCTGCAAAAAATTGGAGGAATGGGAATGGAAAAGAGAGAAAAAATTTATTTAATTATGTAGCAATGAACATAAAAAAAATGCTACAGTGTAGATCCTACCTCTTTGGCCTTCAATCCCAAGCTCCAATCTCACCTTGCAAGCTCCTCCAAGCTCCTCTCTTATCAAGCTCCTCTCTCCAAGCTTCAAACTCTCTCTTGCTCCAAACTCTCTTGCTCAAGCTCTCAATGGATGAAGTGAATAATGGGATGGGAGAGGGTATATTTATTTTTCCCCCTCGCCTTTCCCTCCCTTTCCTCTCTCCACTTCGCGCCGGCGTCGCCTTCCCTCTCAACTGCACCCTTTTTTTTTTGTCAATCGAGAGCATTTTTTCAAAGGGGGAGGGCTCGAGAGTGATCGCTCCCCCTCTAAAAAAACACTCTTTGAGTGTACAAGAGCGGTCAAGGAGCAAACGCTCCCGACCGCTCCTGAAAACGCTCCGGCGAAATTAGGGAGCACCTTTTTTTTCCAAGAGCGCGCTCCCGCCCACAGTGCAAATTGGGAGCGGGGGCATAGGGGGGGGCACTCCCCGGCAACCCTGCTCTAAAAATAATTTATGTCACCCAATAAAGATTGCTCAATTATATCTACATCGTAAGGCATTGGGTAAAACAAATCGCTCAAGTGCTCAAGATAGGTTGTTGTGTCCTAGGCACAACAAAATTGTCATGAAAGTAGAATCTATATAACTGGACTATTTTACATCTAAAGTTATAAACACACCACATTACAAATAAAGTTGTAGTTCTGGATCTGTGCCTTACGATACTTGTAAAAAGACATTTATCATAAATAAGGCCATGGAGTAACTTGGACCCCACATAATGGTAGGTGGGGACTCCCCTCCACAATACACTCTGATATACAATAAGGGTAGAATATGATTTTGGTCTGTGGTTATTGATAGTGGTTTCAGCAAATTGTTTTAAATTAGTGTATGAAGATTTTCACAGTTAGAGATATTGTTGTTAGTAATTTTTTATTAATGTGTCAAAGTTTCTATAATGTTCACTATTCCGAGTGGACACTTCACCCATTATCAAGGAACAAAGAAATTGTTTTTGGTTAGCTAACCCATCTACAAAAATGAATGTATGTTATGAACATAAATATATAATTAATAATTAATAATAATTAGTATATTAAAGACATGTCCTGAAGGACATGATTATCCATGAAGGGGCACCTTGCCTAGCATATAAACAGGGCCCTTATTTGTAACCAAAACCATATCAATTTATTCATACACTCTATACATTATTCCTCCTATAAATAGATTTCTTTAATATATTCCAAGCATTATAGATTATTTAACTCATGAGCCATAGCTTGGCTATCACATTCGGTATCAGAGCCTCGTTCTCTGATTCCGGCCAATGGTCAGGCTTTTAACTTCACTCTCAAAAAAAATTGGAGTTTCTCCAATGGTGCTTTCTATGATTTATGTATTTTGTATGCTATTGCTTATATACCATTGTGTTATTCATACTTTCACTGTTCGAATAACTCTGTCACTAGAGTACCACTGCACCCATATTTCATTTTAATTTTGCAACTCTCCATACATGGCCATTCATGCAAAAGCATTAATCTAATGTTTAAAGTTGAGTTATAAGGTTGCAAGCTTAATTAGAAAATAAGAAAATATTATTATATTTCAAGTGCATTATTTATTAAAATGCCTTTATAAGCGAGACTATATATTAAGTTAATAATCCTATAGATATTAAAGTAATATTTCAAATACCAATTTAAGTTTACCAAAGGCTATTAATATAGTCTAAGGGAAATTAGATGATATTCTAAAAAGAGTACATTCCAAGGTTCAATCGAATGCAGTTACAAACAAAATTACTTAAAGAAGATAAAAAAATATTATATTATAAAAATATTTAAAAAGGGCGCACTTAAAAAAAATAAACCCAAATTCAACTCAAAAGTTCCAATCAAGCTTATAAAAGGGATTTAATCGAAAGATGAACTCCATAAATAAGTCAACATTTTGTACTAAACATCCCTTTTGTGAAACAAAATTTATGTTTCGGTCAATTTTCAAAAGTCACAAATGTGGTTCTCCAACATGTGGAAAATTATTTACAATGGAAGAATATCAAAGTAATGAGAAAATGAAAATAAAAAGATTAGAGTAAGAACACGGATAATTTCAACATTGTTGAAATGTTGATGTTCTATGTTGTTACAATGACTTAAATCCAAAACTTCTTTATGCTGCAAAATAAGTTAAGCAATTGTAGATAGAATATAAACCATATGCACAATGGAAGACAGACAAGAACTCAATGAGACACAGAGAAGTTAGGTCAATGACCAGGGCAAAACCCACAAGGAGAAAACCCAACCAGATTCTTCTTCTATTAGAAATCTGTAGAAATTTCTGTTTTCCCACCCTGGTTTTCAGTTTCTCCTTATTTCTCCCATATAGTTAAATGCCCTTTCCAATAACCATAACATTTAACAACTGAAAAAAAATAATTTTTTCTGAAAACACAAATTTTGGAAATTTTATAGAATGCTGGAAATTGCATAAATAAAAATCAGCAGTAACAAACAGCCATTAAAACACATTTAAACACAGAGATTTTTGGTCAATGTGACCCTGGAAAAACCCCCTACAACTCTTGGAGAAAATCAGTTTGAAAGCTCTTCTTTATTTATGGAAAATGCCTTTTATAGTGAGAAAATTTTCAGCAAACAAACTTATCTCCTTTTTCAGCCTCACGGTCAAACTGAAAACTGCTATACGGATGTCCGTACGAATGTACGGATGTACTGACTGTACGAACCGTACGGACAGACCTCGGTTTTCATGCAGAAAATCGCCTCCTTGAAATTCGTGCCCAAAAATCAACCTTTTATTGTTTGCTCAGCAAAAATCTGCCTTTTACTGCTTGTTCTTTCAGCTCTACAGATTTGCTGAAGTGCTGCCTTGGAATATGTGCCAAGCTGTTGCCTCCTTCTCCTTCCTGTCTAGAAATCTCCCTTGCTCTCTTGCTCTCTTTCTCCCAATCTGCTCATGAAAGAATGAATGATCTTTTCCTCATTTTCCTCCCTTAATCCAACCCTAAGTGACTTTTGGGTGATCCCTAAATCCAATGGCTGAAATAGATTCAGATCTATGGTTGAAATTAAATACTCATTTAAATCTAACTTTCTATTTTTTAATTCACCCCACTTTAATAAAGACCCACTTAGTCATTTATTTCCAAAGTCACTTTTCCTTTGTAATTTTACATTGACTTTATAAAAGTCACTTTAAAATTAGACTTAGAAACTTTATCACTTAAAGTCACTTTTAAATTAGATTTTAACTTTATAAAAATTATAAAGTCACTTTAGGAGAAAAATTAAAATCTTTTGGACACTTTTCCCTAGGCCAAAGATCAAAGCCTAAGGGAACCACCTGTCCTCCGGTACCAAATTTCAACACTCCCTTTTATCGAGGAAGGTGTTCCTCACCACACCCATCTTGTCTCTGAAGTAGACATGCTTGCCCCATGGTAAGGCTTTGGCAAGAATGTCTGCTACCTGCTCATCAATGGAAATATACTCAAGCTTCACAACTCCCTTCTGAACATAGTCTCTGATGAAATGATATTTGATCCCGATATGCTTTGACCTATCATGAGATACTAGATTCTCCATGAGTTTAATGCAACTCTAGTTATCACAGTAAATCACTGAAGGTCTCAACGGCTAACCAAATAAGCCAAACAACATATTGCGAAGCCAGATGGCCTCACAACTAGCTAGACTGGCTGCCATATACTCTGCTTCTGCTGAACTCAGTGCTACTGACTACTACTTCCGGCTGAACCATGACACTACTGCTGAACCCAACCCAAAAAAGCACCCTGAAGTGCTCTTCCTATCAGAAGCACAACCTGCCCAATCAGAATCAATGTATCCTATCAATCTCACTCCATCTCCCTGCTTGTAGTCCAGACCATAATCCACTGTCCCCTGCAAGTACCGCAAAATGTGTTTTACAGCCACCCAGTGAACCTTCCTAGACTCACACATAAACTAACTCATCGTGTTGACTGTAAAACAGATATCTGGTCTAGTGTTGACCAAATACATCAAGGAACCAATCAGTTGCCTGTACAGTGTGGGATCCACCAACTCGGAATCCGAAGCATGAAGCTTCTTCCAGTTGGTAATCATCGGTGTCGACATGGGTCTACAATCCTCCATGTGGAATCTGCTAAGATGTCCACAATATACTTCCCCTGCCCCAGGAAGAAATGCCCCTCCTCCTGCCACACCTCCAAACCCAAAAAGTAATGCATCAAGCTGATGTCCTTCATCTCAAATTCCGCCGCAAGATCTCTCTTGCATTGCTCTATGAGTCTCTCTGCACCTGTAATGACCAAGTCATCCACATACAGCACCAGAATGAGAGGCTCCTCACCTATCACAATAAAGTAAAGGTTCGGATCTGCCCCACTCTTTGTGAAACCCATCCCCTGCAAATAAGTATCTATCCTGGAGTACCAAGCTCTGGGAGCTTGCTTCAGGCCATAAAGGGCCTTCTTCAGTCTGCACACATGGGACTCCTTCCCATGCACCTCAAAGCCCTGTGGCTGCTCATGTACACCTCCTCCTGTATGAAGCCATTGAGAAATGCGGTCTTCACATCCATCAGGTGGATCTTCCAACCCATCTCTGCTGCTATCGATATAATGGAGCGAATCGAAGTATATCGAGCCACGGGAGCGAAGGTCTCCTCATAATCAACTCCCTCTACCTGGGAGAACCTCTAGCCACAAACCTCGCTTTGAATTTCTCAATGCTGCCATCTGCAGCATGCTTTACCTTGTAAAGCCATCTGGAAGTAACCACGGATTTGCCCTCAGGCCTCGGCACTACCTCCCAAACATCATTCTTCATGATAGAAGAATACTCCTGCATGGCCTCTCTCCAGACCTGCTGGCTAGCTGCCTCCTCATAGCTAGAAGGCTCAGAGTCAAGGATGTTGGTAACCATCGCCATATAGCTACAAAATCTCTCAGGTGGTCTACTCTCTCTGACCGGCCTCTTCGGCTCAGCAACAGATGTGGCATCTCTCAAGGTGTCCTGAAGCCACTTGGGCTTCCTCTTCCCTGAGCATGCTTCTCCCATAGGAGAATGAAACTCCTCCTCCTCATCACCATCAGTAGCCTGAACTCCTGACTGTCTGTCTGCTGCCCTCCTGCCTGCACCTGAACCTGTAGAAGCTGAGGTACCGTGTGAACTGTCCATCAGTGGACTCCCTAGTGAACTGCTCTGTGACCTGCTCGGAGCACCACCCCTTTGGCTCGGTGAGCCACTGCTCACTGATGGACCTGACATCCTCATAGATGTACCTCCAGATCCTCCTGATCCTCCTGATCCCTGCCCACTGGATCCCTGTGACTGACTCAACTGCTGCTGAGGGTCTCGCTGATCCAGATACTCCAACTCCCGTGATCTCCTAAAGGCCCTGTCCTCCTCGAACTTCACATCCCATCTGACAACAACTCTCCTCTGTGCAGAATGTAAATCCGAAAGGCCTTTGAGGTCTCACTGTAGCCCACAAAGATACCCTTCTCTGCGGTGGGCTCTTGTTTGGTCCTCTTCTCCTTGGGTATATAGGAGTATGTAATGCATCCAAAGATATGAAGATGACCAATATCAGGCTTCTTCCCAGAGAAAGCCTCCTCCGGAGTCATGTGCCCCAAGGCACGATGCGGACTCCTGTTCTGTAAGTAAACAGTTGTGTTGCAGGCCTCTGCCCACAAAAACAATGGCAACCCCTGATTATGTAACATGGCTTTGGCAGCCCCTATGATGGATCTGTTCTTCCTCTCCGCAACCCCGTTCTGCTGGGGGTTGTAAGGAACAGTGAACTCCCTCCTGATGCCTGTCTCCGCACAATAGTCAACAAACTCTCCAAGGGTGTACTCTACTCCATTGTCCGACCTCAGGGACTTGATCTTCTGACCTGTCTGTGTCTCCACAAGAGCTCTGAACTCCTGAAACCGCTTGAAGACCTCACTCTTGGTCTTCAATAAATAAATCCAGGTCCTCCTGGAGTGATCATCAATGAATAAAACATAATACTCATATCCACTCAAGGAAACATGAGACATCCGACCGCTCACATCAGAATGTATCAAATCAAGTATCCCAGTCGCTCTGCTGTCACTGCTGGGAAAAGGGGATTTGGCAAACTTGCCCATAGCACATCCTCTATAAGTATCAAAGTGATCAGTACTGAAATCTGGCATACCTGTAGTGATCTCCCGCAAGGTCCTCAAGGCTCCATGATACATATGTCCCATCCTGCGGTGCCAAATCTCACACTGCTCAGAACTGCTAGCTCTGTTGTCGGTACTACTACTCAATGCCAAAAGGGGCTGGAATGCAAACTTGTACACCTTTGCATGGCGTACACCTATCACTCTAGCTGAATCAGCTGGAGCGCCCTTGGGATACATCAACACCTATCCTCCCCTGAACAGTACCTCATATCCTCTGTCCTCCAAAACTTAGACAGATATGAGGTTCTTTCTCATCCCTGGCACATAAAGAACATCTATCACTTTCAAGGGAGGTTTGGACTCCCTCTGAAATGTCACTGTCCCCACCCCGACTGCTCTAACAACTCTGTCATCACCGAGTACTACCTCAATATCAGTGCCACTCTCTGAAAGCTCCGAGAAGTACTCACGGACTCCTGTCATATGACGTGAAGCCCCACTGTCTACATACCAGATACCTATAGATGCTCCGCTAATCGAGGGAAAAGCCTGCTCCCTCTGAACCTGTATGGCAGGTGATCCTGCACTGGAGGACTCACACATAGTGAACGCAAACTCCCAGTCAAAACGACCTGCAAAGTCCTCAATCTCTGTTGAAGCTGCCAAACTCTGGTCCTTCCCCTTCTTCTTCTTCTTCTCCGGACACACAACTGCATAGTGTTCCATCTTTTGACAATTCCAACATTTCACCTTGGAATAGTCCTTCTGTGTGTTTACCTGTTTACCTTTACCTTTGCCTTTGCCCCCACCACTGCTTGTGGAAGCCTGCTTCTTCCTTTTGCCTTTCTTGCCTCCTGCCACCAGTGCTACATCCTCATCCTGCTCAACTGGCTTGGCTGCCCCAAGCTGACCTTTCCTGATCTCTGTCTGAATGCAATCATCCCAAAAACTCTCCCATGTGGGAAGGGTCTCACGAGCACAAACCCCATCAGCAAAGTTCATCCATGAACGGGGGAGGCCATTTACCGCAATCCGCACCAACTCAGTGGGTGGAATGGCCTCTCCAATCGCTGCCAACTCATATCTCACATTAGTAATCTTAGTGAGATATCCAGCTGCACTATCATTGCCCATCTTAATGTTTTTCAGTTTCTCCTTCAGAACCATTTTCCGGTTCTCATTGGTACTCTGGTAGAGATTGGACAATGCTGTCCACATCTCATGGGAATTGCTCTTTCCTCTCACATGAGGAATGCAATGGTCTTTGATTCCGTCTAGAATCAGCCTCTTACCCTTGTTGTTCTTTCTATTATAAGCAGCCAACTGAGTAGCATCAGTAGGCACAACAACAGGGGTCTGAGTGGTATGCACCATGATATCCCAGACTTCTGCCTCCTCAAAGATACTCTGCATTCTCTCCTTCCAAACGTTGTAATTTGTATGCCCATCCAACCTATCCTCCACCCTCAATCCCAATGACATGCTACTGTCCTAAAACTGAAAAATAGCACTGTTGTAGTAAAGATAAAACCTGTGTTTATGAAAAATCAGCTTGCTGGAATTTTCTGAGTGAAAAATCAGCAGCTGTAATTTTTCTCTTTTGCTGTCCCAAACTGCCCTTCAGCACTCAACCTCTGATACTATGTAAAAAAATTTGTTTTCCCACCCCGGTTTTCAGTTTCTCCTTATTTCTCCCATGTAGTTAAATGCCCTTTCCCA
>APFE031633719.1:148643-176719 GCA_000404065.3 Pinus taeda
ATCTTTTGGACACTTTTCCCTAGGCCAAAGATCAAAGCCTAAGGGAACCACCTGCCCTCCGGTACCAAATTTCAACAAAGCATAAATCTTGTCTTTGAGCAGACTTGTCACATTTTCTGGCACCGTTGAGTTTAAGCACTTTTTCTTGTGTTTGAGATTATCTATTCTTTAAGTATCTCATTGTGCATTGAAGATCATTGTAATTAAGTACTTAAGAACATCTCATCTTAAGAGAACTCATCCATCTCTTGCACTTACATTCTAGGATTAACACCTTGCATTAATCAATTTACTTCCAAGCTTAAGATTGGTCGATAGAGATATAGGCCCACCTTTCTCATCTAGCTTGAGGAGTTTAGCACCTCTTTAGTGGTTAAAACGATGATCTTACAGTCATCAGAGCCACAGTTTCTACAACGTCGGAGGCATTGGGTGGTTAGAACCTAATGGGAGGTGTCGTTAACCAAGCCCTAGCTTGCTTCCCCTTGGCTTCTTTCTCACAACCTACTCTAGTGACTAGCTTCAAAACAGTTAAGAGGAAGGATTCACTTAGAATAGGAATATAATCTAAAATTAACTAATATTCTCCATTTTATCTAGTTTGTAGGATTTGCATCTGATTTAGGATAGTGAAGCATCCTTTGAGCAATAGTTGTTCATCCAGTAATGTGGTAATAATTTGTTTTAAGCAAGTAGTTGACTCCATTCAAGACATTGGTCTTCATAATAAATATAATCAAATCACTTAACTTGCTGAATCAACCAAGTTGTTAGGCCATTCAGTTGTGTCTCTCGGATTTGTCGATTGCCAACAAATCTTCCATCTTCACATTTCATAGGGACTACACGCCCTGTTGACCACTACGTGTCAACGACCCAGAGTAGTACACTCCCTTTTTTTGTAAAAGGGTAGCACTAAATCGTCGTGTTCATACCATTCGAATATCATCATTAGCCTGATCATGTTATTTTGTAAACTCAGTCTGCATGTGTAAATTGTAAATAATCTTAGCAGATCTGTGTCATGTATGTAATTGCCTAGGTAAACTTAATCTTCTAGTGATGATCTACATTCCGAAAGGTTTTTTGTCTCACCGACCCATGGTCGGCAAAGTTTTCTTTTAGCCTAACCCCAAAGCCGGAATGGATTTTGTCATTAGAATCTTAGAGGAGTCCTAGTGTGCTAAGTTGTGTCCATGTAAAAGTGATTTGGGAATAATCCTAACTATCTAGTTAGATTATTTTATGACAAATTGCTTTATCTGCTAGATTATGATTGTGTCGCAGAACTTAGTAGTCTATGAGGGTCTATGTCAAATGGGTTTTCTCCCTTGAGATGTAAAAATGTAAAAATCGTGATGTAAAATGTCTTGAGGGTTCAAAAATAATTAATCCCCTCATAAGTCCTAGCTCCTAGGTAAAATTCCCAAGGCCTAAGTTTGAGGGTCTAATAAAAAAAAAAAAAATAAATAAAAAATAATAAATAATAAATAAAGAAAAATAATAAAAATAAAATAAAAGAATAATAAGTCAAAGTTTTGAGAAAGTAAATGCAATTTTTTTTTTTTTTTTTTTTTTTTTTTATATTAAGATGCAGTTCATTTAAAAAATGTGAAATTTCCTCAACATTTAAAATTTCGACAGATGAGATTAAAAGAGATTTTTATCCTTATTGATGGTCGAGATTACTTTGACATGGATCACTCGAACTAGCCGTTGGGAAATTTTTCTTTAAATAAGAGATCAGTTGTCATTTGAGACCATTCGACCTTGGAGTTGTGTGCTGAGTGAAAGCTCTTTTGTAATCATTTTTTATGTGCAAATAAATAAAGACTCTGGAGCTAATCTCTGTTGGTGTTACTCTTCGGGAGATGTTTTATTTTCTTGCATAGAATTACATTCAACCATTGATGTTAGTTTATTGAAGAGCGATTTAGACATAGGTATCTTGTCTGATCACTATGGTTTGAATGATAGTTTAATTTCTGAAATTAATGGCAGGTATCTCCATTAGATTTGAATTTCATTGTTGTTTTCTCTCTCTATGTTAATGGTTGAATTAAGCTGTGCAGGAAATCCTTGGTTTTGAGATTACCGAGCATTCGGGGAAGTCTTCAGTTGGACCAACCAACTCCCGGATAACATTTTCTAAAGAGCCCAGCTGGTTTTAATCTCGGGCTTATCATTAGAACTTCTGTTGTGGATGCATGAAGGGTTTTCTGAAGCACCTCATCTTAAAATTTAAAAATATTAATATATATATTATGTGTGTGTGTGTGTGTGTGGTGGCATAATGATAAATCTATCTACTTAGCCCTCAGTTTGTAATTATTTAGCTGGTTCTCTTTTTTTTTTCGTCATTGCATATATTTTTTCTGGGTGTTTTGTTTTTTGCCATTTGCAGGTTGTAGGTTTGAGGAAAATTTTTTGTTTGAAGCCAAATCTAGGCCCTAGAGGGTAAGATCTGGCCTCAAGATTAGCTCTTGCAGGGTTTTCTGAAAAATTTCGAGGGTTTTTTCAGGCTATCTGCTATTGTTCGAGGTTTCATTGTGTTAAAGGAAAATAATGAATTTTTTTTAAAGCAAGTTGTGCTCAATCCATTTCTATGCATGCTTCCCTTTCCCTTGCATTGCTTTGTAGCACCCTCCACACAGTCATTCGCTCATTGCCTGATCATTTCTTCGTTCATATTGCTTCTCTTCAATCAAACCTGCATTTGTCACGTAGTCAACCATCTTTGCAACTATCATCCAGCTTCATTGACTTGTTGTGTCCTCCCATCATTGCAAAGTTCTCATGTATCCCTCTCCATGCATATGCTTCTGCCTACACATTGCCATCTTAGCTCCAACCTGCACAAGCTTGCTCCTCAAACGCAGTTGTTCATCCACCCACAACTCTCAACCTCACCATAATTCGCATCCCTCCGCCTTCCAAACCGGCATTCCTTCCTTGCTACCACGCATCTCTGGCTCTCTCCACAAACTTGCGTCTATTCTCCTCCACATCCACTGCTCCATTTGTTGCCATCTGCGTGCTCTTCTCCCTTGCTTCCTGTTGCTATCCCCTTGAAAACCCTTGCAGTCTTCCAGCTGCAAGCCAAACCCACAAGTAGCTCCTTCCTTATTCTCACGCAGCTGTATCCGCAGCCATATAACCTACGTTCCTCTCTGCATACCTGCAAAAGAATCTGCCATTTTCAACCTGGTGACCCCCATTTTCCCCCCTCAAAGCTGCTCTGTGTGCTCCTCGCTATGTATATCCTCCAACCTACAAAAGCTAAACTCTCCATCGCTGCTATTCATCGCGAAGCCTGCTCTCGGTCCTCCTTTCCGCCATCGAAGTATATCTGCACCACGACAAACACAAAGCATTTATGATTTTTGGGTGTATTACATTGGGTTATATTGTTTGGATTTATTCCATTTTTGGTTTTGTATGTATTTAGAGTTTTAGTCAGTTGTTTAGCATTTCAACTTTTCATTTTAATTTTCATTTGTATTATTATGAATTAGATTTAGGTTTGATTTTATGTTGTTTGTTTAAATTTATCATTTTTCAAATTTGACTTTGATTTCTTTTTTTATTAATAACTATATATATATATATATGTGAAAAAAAATTTATTGTGGTTTCTCTTTTCATTTTCAATTTAATTAAAAAAAGGGAATTGGTCTATGTTTATTTCCTTTTTTCTTTTTATTTCACTCTTGTTTTGTTTTTGATTTTGATTTTAAATTTAAAAGATCATGAAATTTAAAAAAAAAAAAAATAAATATATATATATATATAGGATTTATTTTGGTCACATTAGAAAATTTTGATAAATCATTTACCGCATATTGAAAAAGGTTTTTCAAGGAAAAAATCTGAAAGTGAACTTTTGTGGTATTAATATTTAACCTTTTTTCTATAGTTAAATGTGTTTAAAATTTTTTATATTTGAAGATTAACTATTTGAAAATGGTAAAGTTCCTAGATTTGGGATTTCTAAGCATAATCATTTAAATTCTAGGATCTGAACTGGTTAGCATTTAAATTTTGTGGTTATTTAAAGCATTTGCATCTCTTGAAATTTAATTGCTAAGACATTTTGCTTTTATAAAAAATCTTTCGTTATTGCTTGAATTATTTAATGCTCATTACATATCAGATATTTTGCAAATTTTTCAAGCAGTCATTGATTTTTTCATAAGTAGCAGCAACTAATCAATTACCTTGGATCGTTAACTCCATAAGGCACTGGTTGTAATCATTTAAAATTTAATCAAATTCTAAGTTTCGCTAAGCCTTAATCAAGTATTTGATTGCTTCGTTGTGTCTCCCAAACCGGTCAATTCACAGTTGGTTCTCATTTATCCCATAGGGTCTACCTCCCTTAGCCTGCTATAGGGAGACGGCTTAAACAGAGAGATCAGGGATGAGGGTGACAGCCCCCGATTTGAGCGTTGTCGCGGTGCCTAGACACTCTGTGCGAGAACACGCCCCATAGCTTGTTGTAGGGAGACAACCAGAACGAAGAGGGTGGGGATCAGAGTGACAACCCCCACAGTGAGTCATTGACGCATTTGAGGTGTACAATTCGGGCGACAACAACTCCTCCAAATTTAATCTTCCTCGGGAAAGTTAATCTTCTCCAAAAATTCATTTTTCCATTTGGAGGGAAATTTTATTTTCTCTCATTTTAATTTTTGACTAATTTCCAGCTAATTTTTGGCATCTTTTGTCGAAAAAAAGAAAATAAAAATAATTTGAGGGGATAGACATAATTTCAATCCTTAGAAGATTGTCTAAATAGTGAGTTGAGGTGTAGAGGGTATAATTATGAGTATGCATACCCTAAAGCCTTGAATTTGACAATTAACCAGACAATGAATTTTAACCAGAATTTAACAATTTATTTGCTAATACTTACCTGAAACTCTTGTTTGAAGGATATTTTTTTGGTTTGTTGTTGCTCCCGCTCCAGCTAACAAACCAACCTTTTCCTCCCAGACTATCTGGGATCAACCTATCCAGTTCCTAGATCCATAAGACTTCGAGATAGAGGTCTTACGACCCTCGTGCCCAAAGCTCCAAGAATACTTAAGGCTCAATCTTCTTCTTTGTCTATGACCTTCTCGGTATTCCTCCTGTGTCTGCAAAAGACCAAACAAAAATACTTCCCACGAAAATAATTACCCTTCTTACAGTGCCTCTGACCCTTTATACTAGCGAGGTTTCTTCCTGTCTTCACTTCATTGGAAAGGCAAAATAAAATTCACTCCCCTCCTATGTTGCATTCTTTCTCCTTATATTTCCCAAAACCATCGTTTCCCTAGCATTTTTATTTTGAACTGTGTTCCTTGCCCTCTGGAACGTGGAACCTAGAAAGGCCTTTTATCCCTTTTAGATACAATCACACCTTTTATGCTTAAATTTAATTCATTGTAACTAAACATGAGTTGACTAAGTCAGTTAACCCACCTTTAAGGACATGTTTTTGCTAAAAGATTTTTTTAAATGTTTAGGTCATACATACTTTGGACATCATTATTTAGTTTCTTTAGTTGATATATATATAAATATATATATATATAATTAATAGCTAATATTTCTTTTTTCCTTTAGTTCCTTTATATTATAATTAAATATAAAGTATATAATTTTATTTTGATTAATATAATTAATAATATTATAAATTCCCTTTTATTTCGTATAATCCTTTATATTTTATTTTATTTTGAATAATATATTCGTAATATATATATTTTTTGAGTGGTTAACCCACTTATTATATTTATTGTATTTTCGTGAGTTAGGTAATTACTTAGTACTTCAATAATTAATTCACTACCCTAAACATGAGTTTTTTTTTTTAATTATAATTAGTTAGTACGTGTACTCGTGCAATACATGTGATGTATGCATATGTAACTATCATATGTATGCCTCATATGCATGATAATATTCCTATGCTTCCTGTAATTCGATGGGTCATTACACATACCCCCATCAATTTCCATAGACATTACATTTTACAATTTACATCAAAATAATTATTAAAATCCCAATCAGCGAGAAATTTTAATAATTAAATTTAGACACTTAGACTTAACCAAATTCTGCAAGAATTAAGACATGATCTAGCATGATAATTTACATCGACTCTATACACTAGGACTCACCTAAGACTTCACATCAAGCCCCACCCTAGCTTTGAGGTATGCTTGGGAGGAAAACTCTGTTAATTTTTGATGTTTAGGAAAAACACAAATAGTTAGTTGAGGTTAAAAAACTCCCTCGAGTGAAACTATTTGCTCAAAATCTTAAGATTCCCTAGGTGTTTTACATGGCTTTATAAACATACTAGAATCATTTTTACATATGGCCCACAGGGCTACAAAATTTGGGTTTACAATCTTGACAGAAATGTTGAAAGATGATGATGATTCTCTGAATATCTAATTGTTCAAACATGATGGAATGCTTTGAAAAAATGTATGCTGCTATAGGGTAATTGACACAGAGTGGTCAACACCTCCCAAGCTACACAAACCAACATTTTGTTTTTTCTTGATTCTTCTTTGTATTATTGCTACTAGCTCAGGAAATGAGAGCTTGCTTTGTATGATATATAGCAGATATTGTTGATTTCTGGTAGCATCGGATGTGCTCTAAGCCTCAAAATTTGTAGAGAGGATATGACACATGTATTCCGGAATACCCAGAAATTGTTTTGGGAAATTCCATACGAATAAGGTTTTATTAAAATAATTGATTATTTTTAATGGAGGCTTGAGTCTAAACTTAGGAAATTAAAATAATTAAAGTGTATTAATCAAACTGGGGGTGAAACTTCTAGAAGAAGGAGAAGATCAAGCCAAAATGATCTGATCCATTGATTAGAATCTAATCTGGGTCGTTGGTTACTCAATGAGAAGATATAAGAAGAGGCTTGATAGGCATTTGGAAAAAACATCGAGTGAGAGATTAGAGATCAATTTTCTGAAGAGAGCAGCGCAGCAGTTGCTAAAGAAGTGATCAAGGTGATTTCTTGCAGTGAGGGGAAGGGATAGTTTCCGGAGGAATTTTTCCTGATTTGGAGAGTACGAGGCAAAGAGAACAGAAAGACGCCCATAGAAGCTGACGCAGGGCCACGCGGAGCTATGTTGTAGTAATGCAGAGCTTTAGAGGGACTCTGAAATTTTGCTAAGGAACAATCGGGATCTAGTGTTGAAACCAGAGTGCGAGACCGGAAGGCCGTAGGGCTGAATTTTCCAACCAGCAAAGGATCGAGAGGAGGTGCAGCACAATCCCAACAACAGTGACGCAGTAACTGTGTGGGTGTGATGCAGTACTACGTAGAGGCTCATCTCCAACGTAGATCAGTGCCGGATATTCTAGTGACAGGTTGAGATCATCTCACTACCTTTCTGCCCAATTAGATCTTTGTATAGGATTGCAAGTTTGGGCATATGAAGAATTATATTCATAAACCTACTTCTCAATAATAAAAACCCTCAACTATTGCACCGGTTTTCCCACATTGGTTTTTTCCGGGGACATTTGTCTAAAAACAACGGTGTCCATTGTGTGTTGTGTATTTCTTCTTGCTCAGATTCTTGTTTCCGCATATTATTTAAAGTTGTGAAGCTTGCAATTTATTTACTTTGATATTTATAGTAGAACATAGTAAATAACTTGCATGAATTAATAATTAGGAGAATTAATATCAATTTGTTGCAGTATTGGTTCGAGGATTCTCGGATTTTCACATGGTATTAGAGCGCAGGTGAAGCAAGAGAGAATATCGAAAGAGCCCAATGTTGAAGAGGAGGGAGATTAAAGTGTTGTGTAGGCAGCAGATCGAATCCTGAGAGGGATTGCGCAGTCCAAGCTAGGAGGGCAAGATTCTCAAGGAAGATCTCTCTCTGAGTGAGTTGATAGAGAGAGAAGATTTCCATTTTGAGATTTGTTAGCAGCCGAGGGAGCAACGTAGCAGAAGGCTCAGCGTAGAGCAGTTTTTTCTGAGTCATAGTTTTCTGCAACAATTGTTGGGGTAGAAAAACATCAGAAGATGGAACAAAACACTATTTGGGGGAATTTCTTCCTCAAAGAATTCCTAGACAGGGAATTCGATTTCTCATTCGCTGAGCAACAATAAAGTGGAGTAGATCTACTAAATCCAGTAGGGAGTGCGTAGGCCAGCCTCGCTGTAGCACAAAGGAGAGAGGAGGCAGTTCCAAATTTTGTTGGCAGAGATGGCAGCCAACGGGTTGAGAGATCAATATCGGTTGGATGGAGCATCCAACTATGTGATCTGGAAGGCTAGGATCTCATGCCTTTTGGATGAGCATGATCTCAAGATGTATGTCGATAGTGTGGTAGCTATACCCGGTGATGTAGATCCACTCAAAAAGTACAAGGCTGAGATGGAAAAGGCCAAGCAGTTGATCCTTAATGGAGTGAGGGATCACGCTGTATGTCACATTGTTGGAAAAGGGACGGCCAAAGAGATGTGGGATTCCTTGACTACGCTATATCAAGGATCTTTCGAGCAGCAGAAGATGTACTTGGAGGAAAAGCTAAGATCAACAAGGATGGAGAAAGGGGAATGCATTGATCCATTCCTATCAAAGCTTCAGGAAGTCCGAGATCAATTGGCAGCTATAGGATCAACACCTTAGCCTACAAAAATAGTGACGTTAGCCCTGAATTTAGTCTCAGAAAAATGGAAAGTATTTGTCCAGAATATCCTTGGCAGAGAGAGATTGTCGGATTGGGAAGGAATGTGGGTCGCTCTTCAACAGGAAGAGATGCGGCGAGACTTAGTCAAGTGCAAACTTGATGGCGGCAACAACTGTGGGATGAAGCCCAAGGAGGAGGAAGAGAATGCAGCCCTTGCATCAAACGGGCAGCAGGAGTAGCGGAAGAAGAAGAAAGATGTCTCAAAAATCAAGAGTTTTCGGTGTGGTGAATTTGTTCACTACGATACGTAGTGTCCTCTCAAGAAGAAGGACAAGGACAAGAAACATGATCCACAGGCTACAACCGCAAAAATCGAGGAAGAGTAGTTTGCCATGATCGCCCAGATACCTCCAGGGGAGAGGTGCGGTGATCTGGTACCGTAGTTCGGAAGAACTGCAAATGGGCAAGATTCTTGAGTCCACTTCTTGGATCAATACCTTGCTACGGGAGCCCATACCAAAAGTAGCAAGATGGACCGGGTTAGTTGGTGTAGAGGAGTGTCGAATTGACAGTTGCAGTAGCTAGGAGCACTTGAGTCTGAGCAGTGCAGAGCTAGTGTTGGTAGTAGTGCAGTTGGCACAGAGTAGAGTCAGTGCAACGCAATGGCTTCAGTGGCAACGCAGGGACTAGCAGCAGATGCATCACGCTGAACACCTTTGGTTCAATATTTTGGATTCTTTTCCATTGCTGTTGCAGCAGTAATAGTGTGAGAGGGTTGCAGTGCAGATGTAAAGTTGGAGTGGCAGGTTTAGCAACAGCATGGATGCAACATTTGCGCATTAGTTGGTGGCCAGTGATATCAGACATCAGTAGCACAGAGGGAGATGTTACAGAGAAGGGTGATGCTTCAACTGGTTGCATTACTAGAGCACATTCCTCCCTAAGAGGGAGTGTTGATTTCTGGTAGCATCAGATGTGCTGTAAGCCTCAAAATTTGTAGGAGGCTAGAACATATGTATTCCAGAATACCCAGAAATCGTTTTGGGAAATTCCACTCGGAGAAGGTTTTATTAAAATAATTAATTATTTTTAATAGAGGCCTAAGTCTAAACTTAGGAAATTAAAATAATTAAAGGATGCTAATCAAACTGGGGGTGGAACTTCTAGAAGAAGGCGAGGATCAAGCCAAAATGATCTGAGCCATTGATTAGAATCTAATCTGGGCTGCTGGTTACTCAATGAGAAGAATCAGAACTCAACGAGAAGGTAGAAGAAGAGGCTTGATGGGAATTTGGAAAACACATCCGAGTGAGAGATCAAAGATCGATTTTCTCAAGAGAGTAGTGCAGCAGTTGCCGGAGAAGTGATCGAGGTGATTCCTTGCAGTAAGGGGCAAGGATAGTTTTTGGAGGAAGTTTTCCCGATCCCGAGAGTACAAGGTAGAGAGGGAAAAAAGATGTCTAGACAGGCTGACACAGGGCCACAGAGCTACACTGTAGCAGCTCAAAGCTTCAGAAGGAGTCAAAAATTCTGCTGAGGAACAATCAAGATCTTGTGCGGAAGTTGGGGTGTGAGACTGGGAGGCCATAGGGCCGAAGTTTCAGCCAGCAGAGGATCGAGAGGAGGTGCAGCGTAGTCCCAACAGTAGTGATGCAATGACTGTGTGGGTGTGCACAGTACTACACAAAGGCAACACAAAGGCTCATCTCCACCGTAGATCATTGCCGGATCTTCTAGTGACAGGGTGATATCATCTCACTACCTTTTTGCCCAGTTAGATCTCTGTATAGGATTGTCATTTTGGGCATCTGAAGAATTGTAGTCAGAAAACTACTGCTTAATAATACAAACCCTTAGTTGCTACAACGATTTTCCCACATTGGTTTTTTTTGGGGACATTTGTCCAAAAACAACGGTTTCCATTGTCTTGTGTATTTCTTCTTGCTCAGATTCTTGTTTTCACATATTATTTAAAGTTGTGAAGGCTGCAATTGTATTTACTTCGATATTTATAGTAGAACACAGTATATAACTTGCATGAATTAATAAGTAGGAGGAGTAATATCAGTTTGTTGTAGTATTGATTCGGGTATTCTCGAATTTTCACATGGTATCAGAGTGCAGGTGAAGCAAGAGAGCAGATCTGAAGATCCCAACACTGAAGAGGAGGGAGATCGAAGTGTTGCATAGAGAGAAGATCGAGTCCTAAGAGGGACTGCATAGTCCAAGCCAGATCGAGTCCTGAGAGGGATTGCATAGTCCAAGCCAGGAGGGAAAGATTCTCGAGGAAGATCTCTCTCTAAGTGAGTTGATAGAGAGGAAATATTTGCAAATTGAGATTTGTTAGACCGAGGGAGCAACATAGTAGAAGCTTTAGCGTAGAGCAGTTTTTTGGTGAGCCATAGTTTTCTGCAACAATTGTTCGGGCAGAAAAATGTTAGAAGAGGGAAGGAAACACTATTTGAGGGAATTTCTTCCTCAAAGAATTCCTAGCCAGGGAATTTGATTTCTCATTTTTGAGCAACAATAGAAAGGAGCAGATCTACTAACTCCAACAGGGAGTTTGTAGGCCAGCCTAGCTGCAGCGCAAAGGGGAGAGGAGGCAGTTCGATATTTTGTTGGTAGAGATGACAGCCAATGGGTTAAGAGATCAAGATTGGTTGGATGGAGCATTGAAATATGTGATCTAGAAGGTTGGGATATCATGCCTTTTGGATGAGCATGATATCAAGGTGTATGTCAATAGTGTGGTAGTTGTACCTGGTGATGCAGATCCACTCAAAAAGTACAAGGCTGAGATGGCAAAGGCCAAGCGGTTGATCCTCGATGGAGCGAGGGATCACGTTGTATGTCACATTGTTGGCAAAGGGACGAGCAAAGAGATGTGGGATGCCTTGCCTCCGCTATATCAAGGATATTTCAAGCACCGGAAAATGTACTTTGAGGAAAATCTAAGATCAACAAGGATGGAGAAAGGGGATGGCAGCCAATGGGTTAAGAGATCAAGATCGATTGGATGGAGCATCGAACTATGTGATCTAGAAGGCTAGGATATCACGCCTTTTGGATGAGCATGATCTCAAGATGTATGTCAATAGTGTGGTAGTTGTACTCGATGATGCAGATCCACTCAAAAAGTACAAGGCTGAGATGGCAAAGGCCAAGCGGTTGATCCTCGATGGAGCGAGGGATCACATTGTATGTCACATTGTTGGCAAAGGGATGACCAAAGAGATGTGGGATGCCTTGGCTACGGTATATCAAGGATCTTTTGAGCAGCGGAAGATGTTCTTTGAGGAAAATCTAAGATCAAGAAGGATGGAGAAAGGGGAATGCATTGATCCATTCCTATCAAAGCTTCAGGAAGTCCGAGATCAGTTGGCAGCTATAGGATCAACACCTTAGCCTAAAGAAATGGTGAGGTTGGCCCTGAATTCAGTCTCAAAAGAATGGAAGGTATTTGTCCAGAATATCTTGGGCAAAAAGAGATTTTTGGATTGGGGAGGAATGTGGTTCACTCTTCAGCAGGAAGAGATGAGGCGAGACTTAGTCAAGTGCAAACTTGATGGCGGCAACAACCGGGATGAAGCCCATGGAGGAGGAAGAGAATGCAGCCCTTGCATCAAAGCGGCAATGGGATTAGTGGAAGAAGAAGAAAGATGTCTCAAACATCAAATGTTTTTAGTGTGGTGAATTTGGTCATTACGGTACACAATGTCCACACAAGAAGAAGGACAAGGACGAGAAACATGATCCGTAGGTTGCAACCGCAAAGATCAAGGTAATGGAATTTGCCATGATTGCCTAGATACCTCCAGGGGAGAGGTGGGGTGATCTATTACTGTAGTTCGGAAGAACTGTAGATGGACAGGATCCTTGAGGAGTCCACCTCTTGGATCAATACCTTGCTACAGGAGCCCATATCATAAGTAGCCAGATGGATCGGGTCAGTTGGTGGAGAGGAGTGTCGAAGTGACAGTTGCAGTAGCTAGGAGTGCCAGAGTCTGAGCAGCGCATAGCTAGTGTTGGCAATAGTTCAGTTGGCATAAAGCAGAGTCAACAACAGCACGGTAGCTTCAATGACAATGCAGACTAGCAACAATCAGAACTCCAACAGCGAATGCATCACACTGAACACCTTTGTTTCAACATTTTGGATGCTTTTCCATTGTTGCAACAACAACAACAGTGTGAGAGGGTTGCAGTGTAGATAAAAAGTTGGTAGTGGCAGGGTCAGCAGCAGTGTGAGAGGGTTGCAGTGCAGATGCAAAGTTGGCAGTAGCAAGGTCAGCAGTAGTGTGAGAGGGTTGCAATGCAGATGCAAAGTTGGCAGTGGTGTTGATTTGGGGTAGCATAGGATGTGCTCTAGCCACGAAACTTGGTGGAGAGGCTGGGGCACATGAGATCTCCAATATCCAGAAAGGGTTTGGGCAAATTCTAAACAGTTTAGGAGATATTAAAATAGTTAATATTTTTAATGTGTCCCTAAGTCTAAACTTAGGGAAATTAAAATATTAATGTGGACTAATATAAAACTGTGTTAGAATGGTCCAAAAGACATGGATCAAGCCAGATCTAATCTTAGCCATCGATTAGGGATTTAATCTCAGTTGTTGATATGTCAACGAGAAAAGTATAAGAGGAGGCTTGAGGGTCACTTGGAGAACACACTGAGGGAGACCAGTCATTTCAATTTCTGTAGCAGGGTTAGCTGAGAAATTGAACCAGTGGTCTGGTGAGCAGTCAGGAGGTAGCAAGTACGAAACAGAGAGATGGGAGATCAGTGCAGAGGTAGAAAAGGCAGACATAGGGCCAGAGGGAGCCACGTAGAGGCAACAAAGATTGCGTAGAGCCAGCAGGGCCTGCGTCATCCACATAGAGGCTGTAGGAGTGACGCAGAAGGCCAGAGAGGCTGTGCAAAGTTTCAACAGGCTAACACAGAGGGTTTTAGGCCACGCAGAGGTTAATAGGGCTGATGTTGGGTTCAGAAGAAGTGCTGAAAAATTTGTCTATATGTGGGTAAGCCAGTTTGGTAGCCTGTTGTACTAGAAAATTGTTGAATAATAAAATCCTTCCTTGTTGCATCGGTTTTAACACATTGGGTTTTTCCTAGGACATTAGTCCAAAATATTTGTGTCAATGTGTTGATTCTTGTGCATATGTTTGTTTCTGTATTATGGTGCAATATTTGCAACAATATTTTATTGTTTATTGAATTGATTTCATGAATAACTTATGGTGGAATAAGTAGGAAAAATAAATCAGTTACTGCAGTGATAGAATTTTCACATGGTATCAGAGCAAGTAATCAAAGACAGAAAGGGAAAATCAGTTATGGGTCAAGACCATGATGCAGAGGCATCCACCTCAGGGGACTCACGCAGATTTTCAAAAGATTGCACAAGAGAAAGAGAATTTGATTTCTCTGTGTTGGCTTCCAGACTGGAAGAAGAAGTGGCGTGCATGACTAGTGCTGCATCATCAGAAGTATGGTATATAGACAGTGGAGCCTTGTGGCATATGACGAGAATCAGGGAGTGTTTCTCAAAATATCGAGAAGAGAAGATGAACTTTCAGATCACCATGGGGAACAAGGCAAAGTGTACTCCAGTAGGGTAGGGTACCATAGTTTTTCAGACAGAATCGGGAGAGCAGTTCCATGCCACAAATGTGCTACATGTACTAGGATTGGGGATGAACTTAATTTTCGTGTCACAACTACAAGGCAAGGGATATGATGTCTACTTATCAAGGAAAAGGTATACATCAAACACTTGAGCTGGAAAAAGAAAGTGCAGATCAGGATCAAAAGTAATCGGTTGTATAGATTATAGGCAGTCATGGGGACAAGGGCTTGAACGAACTATGGCACAGAAGGATGGGTCACTTGCACCATGGAGCACTGAGAATTCTCAATAGCACTGTAACAGGAGTTCCGGATCTGGGTACGGAATGCGATGAAGTATGCAAGGGATGCACTCTAGGAAAGTATGCCAAGGCGCATTTCCTAGGAGCAAACATAGGGCCAAGAGTGTACTAGGATTGATACACTCAGATATCTGTGGACCTATGTCCATCAAAGCTCTCAGTGGTGCCGAGTATTTCCTTACCTTCATTGATGACCACGAGGAAAACTTGGATTTATTTTCTGAAAGCCAAGGATGAAGTTTTCTGTCAATTCAAAGAGTTCAAGGCTCTGGTGGAGAATTTGACTGGGAAGAAAATAAAAGTTTTGCGCTAAGATAATGGTGGAGAGTATGTCAATAAGGACTTCACTGATTATTGTGCTAAGGAGGGCATCAGAAGAGAGTGGACAACTCCCTACAATCTGGAGTAGAATGGGTTAGCAGAAAGAAAGAACAGGACTATTATAGAAACAGCTAGGGCCATGCTGTACGATCAGGATATGCCAAAATTCCTATGGGCGGAAGCATGCAACACAGTTGTCTATGTTCAAAACAGGACTCCTCATCGGGCATTGGGAAAGATTACTCTAGAGAAAGTGTTCACTGGGAAGACGCCTGAAGTCAGTCATTTTAGGATATTTGGGAGTTTGGCATATTGCCGCATACCCGAAGGAAAAAAGGAAGAAGCTAGATCAAAATGTGGTGTAATATTCCTAATTAGCTATGGCTAATTGGAATATTCGATTTAGCTCAAGTTTGCCTTCTATAGTTATTTGTAAATAAAAAGGTGAGGAAAAGGGGACATGACTCACTTTTAGAATAAAAGTCACTTCCTAGTAGCACAACGTTGTGACTTAAAGGGGAGCCAACGGGGCCAAAGGACCACGCAGAGATGGGGCCCACGCAGACACTTGGAGGGACTGCACAGATGGGAAAAAGAACACGTGGCAAGAGGAGATTACGTTGGAGGAGGTAAGCCTTGGGATTGAGAGAGGCCAATGCTATGAAGGAGAAAGGAGCTTCCTCATTTTGGCATTCAGTTATGAGCATTTGAGCTAGTCACTTCGACTTGGAGCATGTTGGCTATTTAGCCTGTCTGCAGCACTGTTTAGTGCACTGAGTGTCTCCGTTCGGAGATCTCACCCTTAGCCCTCGGGGAATTTGAGTGCCTACTCGGGCAAGGTAGTTTCAGCAGTCTTTTTGCAGTAGTTTTGATCTTTGGCATTGAGGTGGAGCTGAGCATTGGAGGACTGCGCAATCTTGAGAGAGAGGGACACAGTTCTTCTGGGGGCAGTTCCGGATTAGGAGTTTGTGGAGGAGTTGAGCTGGGAGATTGAGCAAGAGATCAACTCTTGCATATTGGAGGAGTTTAGCAGAGTTTCAGGCAGTATTTTGGAGGATTCTACTTAGTGGCAGCGCAGAGCCTTGAGGGATTACGTGATTCCCCAAGGGGTGATTTTCGAGGGTTGACCATTTCAGAAAAGCTTTCTGGGTTTTTCGGGGTTTTCTGAGTAGAGGTTGGTTCTAGAGTTTCAGCATTTTTTGAGGAGGGGAACGGCCCCAAATCGTCACTTGATTTCCAGTAGTAGCAGTAGCACGACAGTTCTCCAGCAGCATCCATGCAGTTCAGAGAGAGGCCATTCCTTTGCTATTCTGAGTGCATTTCTTCACTTGCCTGGTGCAAGTCGAGGTGCCATCTTCCTGATCACCTCCTGTACTTATTCCATTACTCATTATAATAAAATGGCTTAGCATTTCTCTCTGCATTTCTCGAGTATCTGCTTATGTTTCATGTTTACATTATTATATGTTGCACCACTACTATTTTTATCATTTTGAGCTTCCCGATTATTATATCATTTGTGCGTATTTGGTTGGAGTTTACTGAGGTTTTTGGGGAATATCTCTGAACGGGATATTATAGTGGTATCAGAGCATAGATCTGGTTCAGCCTGTGGAGCTAGCAATCTATGACACCAGGGGAAAAACCCTACATTTGTTACAGAGGTAGGAGATACAGAGACACTGGGCGTAGGTTGGAGAACACCTACGGAGAGGGAGACTCTGTTCCGGTGGTGGACGTAGAACAGGAGGAGCCTATGGTGGACGCAGAACAGAAGGAGCCTGGGGTGGACGCAGAGCAGGAGGATCCAATGGCAGATGAGGAAGGGAAGAGATTTGCAGACATGCTCCTCAAATCAGTGCAGGATCTGTCGAGGCAGATTGAGGTGATGGGGCAGAGATTCACGACAATGGAGGCTAGACAAGGTGAGCACCCACGGGTTTTCCACGTTGGTGAGGGATCGGGTACATCCCACCATTTTCCAAAGCAGGGTGCTGCTCAGCATGATATTACTCCGCAGATGGCCTCACATGCACCTACACGCTCTACCATGCCCACTTTCCTAGGAGCAAACATGGGGGTCGGAGCCCAGCAGGAGGCAGAGCCCGGTCATATGGGCGATTATTTTGCAGACTACCAGGCCTATGGGCAGGAGTTCAGGGATGCTCTCCCATTCAGAGACTTTGTTCAGCTCTAGCGGGATAGTAGACCCCGTGACCATCACAGAGGACATCGGCATTATCACGATGGAGACACCCACCGCATAGCTAGTAGATTCCACTTGCCTACGTTTGATGGTTCATCAAACAGTTAGGCAAGGTCTTGGGTGGAGAAGCTGGACATCTATTTCTAGCTTAACCAGATGTTAGAGGCAGAGGCCATCAAGGTGGTGACATTACATTTGGATGGTGAGGCCCAGGATTGGTGGTTCCATGGGATGGTTACACTCGGACACTCCTCAGTGACGACATATGCCGAGTTCACCAGGAGATTGAAGGAGAGGTTTGACCAAAGGGATCTGGAACAACACTTTGTTGAGCTGACGAGGCTTAAACAAACGGGGAGCCCAGAGACCTACATTGTAGACTTCTCGAGGATTTCAGTGATGGTGCCAAATCTATCCACGACACGGAGGATCTACATGTTCGTTGAGGGGTTAGCAGAGCCACTTCGGGGTCTAGTCAGATCCACTAGACCAGCCACACTCTAGGATGTTATCAGCAGGACCCGAGACTTACAGGATGCCTTACCCAGGACCCGGACACCTTACCCCCAGAGACAGGCTTTCCAGCCTAAGGGGAAGGACGTGAGGATTTCGCCTCCAAAGGGGAACCCAGGACGAGCAAAGATTGATGACGATGCTAGGAGGGAGTTGAAGAAGAAGCGGTTGTGCTTTACCTGCCAGGAGCCGTGGGCACCAGGACATAGATGTGTTGCTGGCAAAGCACATTTTATTGAGGTCTTCTCTGAGAGCAGCGGGGAGGAAGATGAGGGGGATGACGTGGAGGCAGAAGATAGTCATGCCGTGTAGGGTCCCTTGCCACCTCCACCACCACCAGCAGGTGGTGCAGATTTTGCACCTACCGGAGGAGCCCTTGCAGCATTGCGAGGAGTTCCCACGTATTTGACGCTGCGCCTACCGGGGACAGTACGTGGCTAGTGGGTATCAGTTTTGGTTGACAGTGGGGCCACCCACAACTTCATTGATGCACAGATGGTTGGGCGGAGAGGTATACAGACAGAGAGCTTCGATGGATTCTCAGTTTTGGTCCCAGGCGATCAGACCATGGTGTGTGCTCGTTATGTTCCAGAGTTATCAGTAACGATGGGCACCTACACACTGATTGACCACTTCTTCGTGGTCAATATCATGGACACCAACATAGTATTGGGTGTTCAGTGGCTTATCACTCTAGGGAAGATCACTACAGATTGGAAGGCCCTAGAGATGGAGTGGGATGATGAGAAGACAGGGAGGCATGAGAAGATACGGGGACAACACACATATTCGCCTCAGACTATTTCGGCTCATCGGATGGAGGCAGTCTTTCGGAAGGGAGACATAGAGTGGGCAGTGGAGCTGCGTGCATCAGAGGCAGGGACTACAGGGCAGACAGTGCACCCGGAGATATAGTCCATCCTTGACCGGTATGCCACAGTATTTGGGGAGATTCTACCGGGACAGCCACCAGACCGGGGGTTTGAGCACACCATTGAGCTTGAGCAGGGCATATAGGCAGTGATTACTACCCCCTATAGGCATCCCAAGGTCTATCTGGATGAGATTGAGCGGGCCATTTGGGAGTTGCTGGCTCTTGGGCACATTCGGCCGAGCACGAGTCCTTTTGCTTCTTCCGTGGTGTTGGTAAAGAAGAAGGATGACACATTGAGGATGTGCATTGACTACAGGGCCCTGAACAAGAAGACACTGAAGAACAGGTACCCCATACCTAGGATCGATGAGTTGATGGATGAGTTGAGAGGAGCACGGTTCTTCTCAAAGATTGATTTGAGATCTGGGTACCAACAGATTCGCGTGAGGGAGCAGGACATTCCCAAGACCACCTTCAGGTGTCACTATGGGCACTTTGAGTTTTTGGTGATGCCCTTCAGGCTAACCAACGCCCCAGCTACATTCCAGTCCTGCATGAATCACATCTTCCGCAGTCACTTAAGGAAGTTTGTGTTGGTGTTATTGGATGATATCCTCATTTACAGTAGGACTTGGGAGGAGCATCTCCAGCACATTGAGACAGTATTGCGCATCTTGGAGGAGCAGCAGTTCTATGCCAAGCTCTCCAAGTGTGATTTTGGGTTGACGGAGATGTTGTGCTTGGGACACATCATAGGGTGGACGGAGTGAGAGTCCACGAGGAGAAGATCAGGGCCATCAGGGATTGGTCGGAGCCGAGGAACGTGATAGAGCTTCAGGGAGTCATTGGCATTTGTACTTACTACCAGAAGTTCGTCAAGAGTTTCTCACAGCTTGTTGCACCCCTGACAGATCTGACAAGGAAGGGGGCATTCAGTTGGTCGGATACAGCACAGCGAGCCTTTGACAGGCTCAAGGAGGTTATGAGTAGCTGCCCAGTGCTTGCATTGCCGGATTTTTCGCATCCATTTGTTTTGGAGTGTGATGCGTCGGGAGAGGGGATCGACGCAGTGTTGTGCAGGGAGGTCACCCTATAGCCTTTGAGAGCCGAAAGCTCCTTCCGCACGAGATTTTGTATTCTATATACGACAAGGAGATGCTGGCCATCATGCATGCCTTGGCCAAGTTCCGGCAGTATTTAGTGGGTAACAAGTTCAGGGTGAGGATTGATCACAACAGCCTCAGGTTCTTTTTGGAGCAGAAACAACTACAAGAGAGGCAGCAGAAGTGGATCAGTAAGATCCAAGCGTATGACTTTGACATTGAGTATGTCAAGGGTAAGAACAATGTGGTAGCAGATACCCTTTCACGTAGACCAGCCACGTTGTCTCTTATGAGCTTGGATACAGACTGGAGGGCTCGACTCTTAGTAGAGTACTCCAAGGACAGATTTGCATGCGAGGTTCTAGATGGGTAGGTGGCGGATGACAGGTACAAGGTGGTCGATGAGATCATCTACTACAGGGACCAGATCTTCTTGATTGAGGGTTCTCAGCTCAAGAAGAAGATACTTCAGGCATCACATGATTCACCATTGGCCGACCATCAGGGGTTTACCAAAACCTACAGAGCCATTAGAGAGAGGTTCTCATGGAAGGGCTTCAAGGAGGACGTACTCCAGCATATCCGGGAGTGCGATATTTGCTAGAGGAACAAGGGGGAGATGAGCCATCCCGTAGGATTATTGCAGCCTCTTCCCATTCCAGAGGGGAAATGGGAGTGTATTTTGATGGACTTCATCACAAGGTTGCCCATGGTATAGGGCAAGGATTGTATCTTTGTCGTCGTTGATCGACTGACAAAGTACGTACATTTTTTCGTCATATCCACACACTACACAACTGCATAGGTGGCCAAGCTGTTCTTCAGAGAGGGCTTCAGGCTACATGGTCTTCCTAAGACCATTGTCAATGACAGGGACAGTTGTTTCATAGGCGGGTTTTGGCAGGAGCTTTTCCGGTTGGTGGGGACGGAGTTGACACTGAGTACCAGTTATCACCCACAGACGGACGGGCAGACAGAGATAGTTAACAAATGGCTGGAGGGCTACTTGCGTAACTATGTCAGTGGGCAGCAACGAGCATGGCTGAAGTGGTTGCATCTGGGGGAGTATTGCTATAACACTACCCATCACATGTCCATTGGTATGTCACCATTCTATGCTTTGTATGGATATCATCCTTTATCATTTGCTGACGTGATGTTTGGTGATAGCAAAGCTTCGAGAGCCAAGATTTGAATCCAAGAGAGTCAGGATATTCTTCGAGCTCTCAAGGATAATATGGCTACAGCGCAGAACCAGCAGAAGTTGTATGTTGATAGGGGTCGGGTGGAGAGACATTTTGAGGTAGGGGACATGGTCTATCTATGATTGCAGCCATACCGACAGTCGTCACTGAAGAAGAAGGGGGCTGAGAAGCTCAAGCCCCGCTTTTATGGGCCATACAGGGTGATACACAGGATTGGACAGGTTGTGTATGAGTTGGAGCTGCCCCAAGGTAGCAAGATTCATAACGTTTTTCATGTGTCATGCTTGAAGAAGGCATTGGGGCAGCAGGTGATAGTGACAGATGAGCTACCACCCACGGATGATGAGGGGCATTTGGTGTTGCAGCCAGAGGCTATTATTGATACCAAGGAGAGGCAGTTGCGGAGCAGGATGGTCCGGGAATTCTTGGTGAGGTGGAAGAATTTACCGGATGAGGATGCCACTTGGGAGATTGAGAAAGTTTTGCAGCATCCATCACTTCAGTTGCTTGAGGGCAAGCAACATTTTATCGAGGGAGACTGTAATATTCCTAATTAGCCATGGCTAATTGGAATATTTGATTTTGGTCAATTTTGCCTTCTATAGTTATTTATAAATAAAAAGGTGAGAAAAAGGGGACATAACTCACTTTTGAATAAAGTCACTCCCTAGTAGCACATCGTTGTAACTTAAAAGGGGGAGTCAAGGGGGCCAAAGGACCACATAGAGAAGGGGCCCACGTAGACACTTGGAGGGACTGCGCAGATGGAGAGGAGCACATGGCAAGAGAGAGGCTACGTTGGAGGAGGTGGGCCTTAGGGTTGAGAGAGGCCAACGCTATAAAGGAGAGAGGAGCCTCCTCATTTTGGCATTTGATTATGTTGCATTTGACCTAGTCACTTCGACTTAGAGCATGCTGGTTGTTTAGCCTGTATGCAGCACTATTTAGTGCATCGATTGTCTTTGTTTGGAGATCTTACCCTTAGCCCCGGGGGACTTCGAGTGCCTGCTTGGGCAAGGCAGTTTTCAACAGTCTTTTGTAGGAGGATCGATTTTGGAGTTGAGGAGGAGTTGAGCATCTTGATGACTGCGCAGTCTTGAGAGAGGATGATGCAGTCTCTCTAGGTAGGAGTTCTGGATTGGGGTTTTGTGGAGGATTTGAGCTAGGAGATTGAGCAGGGGATCAACCCTTGCATCTTGGAGGATTTTGGCAGATTTTCGGGCAGAGATTTGGAGGGTTCTATTTAGTAGTAGCGCAGAGCCATGATGAATAGTATAGATCCTCAAGGGGGTGATTTTCGGTGGTCAGCTATTTTAGAAAAGCTTTCTGGGCTTTTCTGGGTTTATTGAGCAGAGGTTGATTCCAGAGTTTCAACATTTTATGAGGAGGGGAACAACCCCAAATCCTCACTTGATTCCAGTAGTAGCAGCAGCACAACAGTTCTCCGGCAGCTTGGACGCAGTTCAGAGAGAGGCCATTTCTTACCATTCTGAGTGTATTTCTTCACTTGCCTTGTGCAAGTCGAGGTGCTATCTTTCTGATCACCTCCTGTACTCTTTTCATTACTCAGTATAATAAAATGGCTTAGCATTTCTCTCTGCATTTCTTGAGTATCTGCTTGTATTCCATGTATCAATTATTGTAAGTTGCACTACTGTTATTTTATTTTTTATCTCTTGAGAGTCCATCTCTTGTAGAGTTTGCTTGTGTTTGAGGGATATCCCTGAAAAGGGATATTACAATGCGTACCCCTTGGATGAAGAATTAAATTATGCATCTAACGAGTGCTCCCACTCGAAATTTGAGTAAAACCGTAGTGAGATAAGTTGAAAATACGAGTTGAAAAAATAGTTTTTTCTTTTTTCCCTTTAAAATTTGATGATGTAATCTAATCTTATTTTGTTATTTCCACTATTATTTTATAATATTATTTAGGAGGCCCATTTTAGACCTCAATATTTCTCTAATGTGTTTATAATAGAATTATAAAGAAAGTACCAAAGATATGCATAAAATTTAAAAGATCATGAAACTTGAATAGAACCAAAAATACTTATTGCTTGATTGAAAGAATCCTTTGACTTCTTTTGAGGTGGTTGATTATCCTCATCCTCGACCAGCCTCATCCTCAACATCTGCTGCTAATGTATGCTACTTTTGGATCATCAATACCAAGTCATCCTCATGCTATCAAAGAGACGCATCACACCAACATCACTTGCATATCCAACATTCTAGGTATTGCACTAGGGTTTCATCTCACAAACCCTAGGATTTTCATTCAGGTCTTTAATAGAAGTTGTAATTTCCAAGTCTTCTAGGGTTTACAAACCCTATTACGTCCAACTCTTTTGCTACACAACCATAAATATTTCAAGGAAAAGCACATACTTTAATACAAGTGTTAAGTAAGAGGAGGAGCCTAGCTCCCTCTGGCTTGTTATCATATTCATGCTTGAAAATTGTTGCTATCCTATATTCGAGTCATATTCTTCTTTGAAACTCTTGAATCTTATATACATGCACCTTTTATGTCTAATACCTTTACATTGTCACTCTTGTGTAGTAGCTTGTATTGTCGTTCAAGAAATGTGCCGTTTTGAAAAATTGATCCATAATCACGAACAAAAATATCCTTCAACAATAAGCCATTGGAGGTGTCTTGTCCTAAATCCTTTTATCCCAATCTCAGATAGTAATATCATTTCTTTCATCCATGTGTCCAAAAATCATTATTGTAGATTCCAATGGAAGTCTTCCTTGTAACCCTTAGTGCTGGCTATAATACCTTGTCTCAGCTCCATTGGTCATTCAAATCTAGGTCTCACACTTGTTGTTCTACGAGCACCTTATCAGATTAGTCCTTACATTCCTTAGTCCAACCTATACTCAGTCTCAGCCTTTTCTGTTACACTTCTTGAGGTCCTTGGCTTGGTATGTATTTCGAAAATTTTTAAACCATGGTAAGTAAAGGATTCTTGAGTGAATGCAATCCATATGAACTTTGCTAATGCCACCATTGACTTTAAAAAAAATCTTGTAACGTGTATGCTATGCAGCTCAAGAAGGAGGCCATTCTATCAAATTCATCTATGTCTTATGGATATAGTTCTGTCAAAAATAAAAGAAATGAACAAACCTTACACCAGTCATTTAGATGCCATTTTGCTGCTAGATCCCTTCTTCTTGCTGGATTGTATTCCTTTATCACAAGCACTCAATCTTACTGTTAGGAAGTTATATCTTTAGGCGCGTCCTCTCATCGCTGGCTTCAAATGGCTGCTCTTTAACCTTGCTTGTCTCTTATCTTAGGGCTGCTCTTTAACAACCTTCCCTCTGATACCATGTTGAGTTTTCTACAATAGTACACTGTGGAATATGATCTTCTAATTTTGATAATTACTTACAATGATTTATCAGATTAACTTGTCACCTAAGTAACCCGATATTGGGACATGGGATATGCAGGACACGAAGATTTGAGCATCCTACACGCCCCCCCCCCAAAATAGGACACATTATATATATATATATATTATATATTAAAAATTAGATATTTCTTACACAAATTCTCATTCATGATACAAATTTAGACATAGATGTAGATTCTACATTGTAAATTTAAAATTTGTAAGTTTTACAAAGTAACATTATACATACAAGGACAATTGTGACAGATTCATCAATGGTCTAATAGGAGAAAGACAAGAAAATTCAAACTGCAATTTTCTCATTAAGTCATCAAAATCAAAATGTGTTACATAGGTAGTAGTAATGCTAATGGAAAATAGAAATAGAAAATACAAAACAACTTCAAGGTAGTAGGTAGCTCATCAGTCATCAATCATCATCATCATCAAAATTTGTCATGGTCACCACTGCTCTCCTCTGCTGCATCCTCCTCCTTTGTATCCAATGTAATCTCTGCATCTGCTGGTGTAGAGGTTGACCCCTTAAGAGTATCACCATCATCAAAAGTGACAGGCTCCAGCACTGTGTCATTAAGATCCAAGTTGGCCAATGCCAACTCAGCACTGCTGTCCATACCCATATCATTAGGAAATACATCCCACATCTTTTTCTTACCCTTCAACCACTCATCCCTCTGCCTGTAAATAAGACGAAGGTTGGTGTGCACATACACCATTGTCTTTGCCTTGGACTGCTCAAGTATGCTCTTCTTGACACTATACAAATTCCCATATATGCTCCAATTCCTCTCGTAACAAGAGGATGAAGTCACTTGAGAGAGGAGCCTCATGGTTAACTGCTATAGAGCAGGGCTTGTTGCCCCATGAGTTTCCCACCAAGAATAGAGCTTCTTAGCCCCCCTGTTTCTAATAACATTATACCCTGTTAATCGTCTAGTGTCAGTGGAAAACTCTGCAAAAGCATCCTCCACCTCATCAAGGGATGCTCTATCGTAAAATATTTGCCTCAATGCATTCTTCCTTCCCTGTGAAATTTCACCATCCATGTGAGGAGGGAATTTGCGGGAAGGTCCACCATTTAGCCACTCACCGCTGTAGTATTTTGGGTTCAATGAGTAAGCCAAACAATGCAAAGGTGTGCAATTCTTGTCCCATCTGCTGACAAGAATATCCTGTATGGTGGTGAAGAAGGCCTTTGATGATGTCTCATACTCAACGTACTCACTCTATACAATAATGGTCCTCATGGACTCAATCATGGAATACCATCCCTCATAAACCTCTCTTAGGATGGGTTGGTATGTATCTGCAAATCATAGCAAAGCAACGATACAGTCCATGATCTTAATAGTGAGACCTACCCTCTCCCACCAAGCATCATCTAACACTATGTCCTTGAATCTTTTTGAGGTTGCTTGATCTGTCTTTCTCCAAAAAGACCAAAACTCTGAAATAACCATGGCCCCAAGAGCAGTCTTAACCTCCCTCAACCTCTTCAACATGATGAATGAAGAGGCAAACTGTGTATCTGCAATCATCAACAATGATAGATGGGTGCGCTCCAAGACATGCTCCAGAACACGCTGGACACGAGAATCGGACACGTGTCCTAGAGAATTGTGTCTGATTCGTGTGATTCAGGATATGAGGGGGGGAGGATGAATGCGGTTTTTTAGCTTGTCACATATCACATGTATGATTCAGTAATTATACTTATAAACATCTTCAACAATAATACAATAACAATACGATGAATAAAAGACAACCAAAGACAATAGAGATAACAAATTTACCTTGGGAAAACCCACATGGGGGAAAAACCCAACAACTTTTTTCTTCAAAAGTACAAATGATAATCTTTCTAGAAATCTGTGCCCAATCCAAATTCAAATTACCATTCAAATCTGGTCACATGACAACTATTCAAGTGCTGTTAACAACATCCAAAAACAGAGAGGTCAACATCGATGAAAGTCTTCAGATGCAGAGAAGTCAACTCTGGTCAAAGAGGCTGAAATTCGGCCTGAGGTCAGCTTGGACTTGCAGTCAAAGTGCCCAAAATTATGGTCAAACAATTCAAATCTTCTGTGGTCAAAGGCCTGAAGCTTCTGAGGTGAAATCAACCTTCCTTCATCCATCAAAACTTGTCAAAAAATGGTTAAACAACAGTTTGATTCTTTAGTTAAATGAGGCAGATCAAAGGGAGTCAGCAAGCTACTTCCAATATTGGTCAAACTTCAGAAAAGGTCCTTATCTCGCACGTGTGAACATAAGTATATAAGATCTTGTATGTTATCTGAAATTGCCCAATTTGAGGAAGTCAAATGAGTATTTATATAGGTCAAATGAGGGTTTTTCCAAGAGTCACACCCCTTCAAATGGTGGGGCCGACTTGACCGTTTGGGGCTTACATGAAGCTCAAAATTAATAATTTAAATTTTCATTTTTGTTTATTTTCCTTTGGCCGACTTAGGAGGCCTGTTTGGCATGTGGGAATGTTAAAGAGTGCAACTAGGGGCAAATTCCCCTTCCTAGAAGCCTCTCCTTTGATGGCTCATCACTCCATTAGACTACCCTTAATGGCATTCTTCTTCACCTCAAAAATTAGAACTTTTGCATGCATACAAATACCCTTTCTTCAAGTTGGCCTCATCTTCATCTACAAGTCGACCCCCTTGACCCCTTGCTGATCACTATAAATACACCATAAGGTCTCCTCATTTTGGCATCCTATTGTAACAATTTTCTCTTATCTTCTTAGGTTCAATAGCTCTGGAAATTATAAGTGTTTCTTCACACGTGTAAGGAAGAAGGAGGATGAAATTATAGGTGGTCGAAGATATGAACTGTCTGCAACTTTGACCAGTGTTTACTTTGACCTCCTGAGCAGATTTTGACTTCGATCTTTTGGGCATATCTCTATCTGCTGAGACTGCATTTCTAGGCATAAAAATCGAGGTAATTTGGGCTATTTGACTGACATTGACCGCAGGCAGAATTATAGACATTGACCGTAGAACATTGACTAAGTTTGACTAGTTTTACATCTCTGTTTTGGGTTGACTTTGATCTGCTACTAAGGCCACATTCCTTGCTACATTGACCGAATTAATTAATTGGAGGCTGTTTGATTGCTTTTTGACTCCTGTTGACTACACTGTTTAGGGCACATTGACTGTTGTCTATTGCAGACTGTTGAGCAGGATTATATTGGATTAGATTGAGCTTCATATCATTGGTTGGTAAAATTTATTAGATAAGTCAATACCTTGACTTTGACTATTGTACTAAATTGGATTTTCTCTTTCTGCTGAACATTTGATATTTATTGTTAAATTTTGTAGATGTTCTATGCTAAGAGCAATTTACCTTTTCTCACAGCAATCATACAAGTAGTTAAGCAAAATGCAGATAGAACATATAAGCAGATCTTACAGAAGACAAATCAGAAACAGAAAAATGTGTGTGTTCGTTTCGGCGGTCAACAGGATGCTTCAACCAGCAAAGTCTCCTTTGGTCAGCCAGCCCAGATGTGTCACAACAACCCTCCAACCAGTAGATGAGTCAACCCAAGTCAATCTTGCAAAAGTCAACGCTGTCCTGAAAAAGTCAACGCAGGAGCAGCAAGCTAAAAGTCAACGCAGCAGCAAAACGGTCAACTCTTTGACCTCGATTTTTGTGCCAGGTAGTACGGCCTTCAAAAATCAAACTTCCCACAAATTTTCAGCTTGATTGGACCAAGGGTTGACCAAAGTCAACGCTGGTCAAACTTTCTGCAAAACCCTAGCAGCAGAAACCCTAGCAGCAGAAAATCCGTACAGTCTG
>APFE031633721.1:0-14282 GCA_000404065.3 Pinus taeda
TTTGACTGAGGTTCGGTATGCCCACAGCGCTGAGAATAACATGTTATGCCAGTTCGACCGATGAATCCCAATGATCCGTCGGATCATGATGACTAGGACTTTGTTGATGGCTTCAACCATACCATTAGCTTGTGGATAATAAGGAGTTGAACTGTCATGACGCAAGCCAAGCTGGTTTGTAAGTTTTGTCATCATAACGTTTCGAAAATGACACCCATGGTCAGTGATAATCTCTTGTGGAACAACAAACCTAGCAATTATATGATTGAATACGAAAATTGTAGTTGTTTTGCCATCTGCCTCAAATGTAGGCATCGCCTCGGCCCACTTAGTAAAATAATCTACCGTGAGGATAATGTACGCATGCCCCCCGGCCGAGTGAGGGTTACATGTAATATAATCGATACCCCATTTGGCAAAAAGAACAACGACAATATAGGGTGAAGAGGAGCAGGTGGAGTGCGCATCTTTCGATCAAAAATTTGACAATTGTGGCATTTTCAGACCGCAGTAATACAATCTTTAAACAAAGACGGCCAGAAATAGCCAGCACGCAATATCTTTTGGGCAGTGGCATACCCAGACATATAAACGCCACATGCTCTAGAGTGACAGTCATTTAAGACCCTCTCGGCTTCCTCATGAGTGAGACAACGTCGAGAAATAGAGTCTGCCCCCAGGCGATAAAGAGTATCTCCAATAATTTTGTATTGCTGGGATTGGAATCGGACTTTTCGACGGTTGGATCATGAAAGATCGGGCCGAAAGGTTTGGGTTTGGAGATAAGTGATGATATCTCCATACCACGGACCTAAAGTGTTGATTAGAAACAAGGATTCGTCCGTAATGGGCTCCTCTGCCACAGTTTCGGAATCAACACGGGGAAAGTCACACATAAGTTCCGCGAAAACTAGAGATTTGTTCGACTTGGACTTTTCAAATTCCAAATCAAAATCCTGCAAGATGAAAATCCATTTGGAGTACTTGCCCCCCAACAATTGTTTGGTCAAAATATAGATCATGGGGTTGCAATCCGAAATTACTGTAGTTTTGCGTAGTAAAATGTAATGACGAAATCTTTGGACAGCTTGAACAGCTGCCAATGCCAACTTCTCCACATGTGAATATTTTAACTCAGTGGGATTCAACGTGTGACTAAGGTAATATATGACATGTTCCGTACCGAATTCATCTTCCTGAACTAAGACCATCCCAATGGTGGAATAGGAAGCGGCGAGATACAAGTAGTAATCCTGATTGTAGTTGGGAGGATGCAACAGCGGTGCATGGGTCAACGCATGTTATAATGCATCAAAACATTTCTGAGCTATCTCGTCCCAAAAGAATGAAGCACTTTGTTTCAACAATCGGGTAAAACCCTTTGTAATCTCGGCGTAGTTAGGGATAAATCGACGTAAAATGTTTGCTTTCCCTTGCAAACTTTGTAGTTGGCGAAGACTCGAAGGAGGAGGCAATTTGATGATAGCTTCGACCTTCGAAGGATCGACACGAATGCCGGCTTTTGAAACCACAAATCCTAGTAATCGACCTGTTTCGATGCAAAACACGCACTTGTGGGGATTCAATAAAATCCAATAATTCCTACACCTCATGAAAATTGCTCGTAAATGGACAAGGTGATCATCTCTATGTAAAGAATGAGTAGGTAAATCATCAAAATAAGGTTGCACAATGTGTTTTATATCATGAAATGCGTAAGACATAGCCCTTTGAAAAGTTGCGTCGGCATTCTTAAGGCCAAAACATAATTTGCAATAAGCAAATGTCCCCCATGGAAAAATGAATGTCGTTTTTGGTTGATTGGCAGGGAGAATATTGATTTGATTGTAGCCTGAAAAGCCATCCATAAAGGAGAAAATTTCACTGTCGGCGCAATCATCAACAATTCGATCGATATAGGGTGTAGGGTAATTGTCCTTTGGACATGCTCAATTAATATCCCTATAGTCGATACAGATTCTTATTGTCCCTTGCTTTTTATTCACGGGAACAATATTCGATACCCAATCCGTTAATGGGATCGGATAAATGAACCCTGCTTTCAACAGTTTTTCAACTTCTGCTTTAATCGCAGTAGCTTTTCGAGGGTGAATTTGACTCAAACGTTGCCGAACGGGTTTAGCTTCCGGGTAGGTTTTAATTTCATGAATTACGATTGCTGGATCGATTCCTGGCATTTCCTCATAGGACCAGGCAAACACGTCGCGAAATTCTTGAAATAGGGCCTTGTATGTTTTGATTTCATCGTATGTACAAGAGGAACCTATATGAACGCTTTCAATTATTCCAAGTTTAACTGAAATGTCAAGGGGAATGGTTTTAGAAATATTTCCCAAATTTAACTCAGAGTCAGGATGTTGCATTGGATTATGAGCGTCCTTAACATAGTCAGTTGTAAAAATTGATCAAAAATCGTTTTCAAAATGATCGCTCTCGGGTAAGAACGAAGATCTGTGATGTAGATCTTCCCATGGTAACTGATCAACACATAGGATTTCAAAAATTTTCTCATCTGATTGAACAAGTTCGGAAAACGTTTCTAGTTCCGAGGTTGATGTTGAAAATGAGTCTTCATGGACTTCGTTCATTAAGTCAGTTTTGGTTGATATTGGGTCGGAAAATGACTGCATAGTCTGGTATGCAAATTCATACGGACTCAAAGGCATAAGAGTACCAAATGAGTCTAACTCAGTTTCAGAAGGAATGATCCAAGGATCATCATTAACGATAGTTCCTGATGAAATCATATGAATTGTCACAGTAGAAGACAATGTGTTGATAGAAGAGGAAGGAAAAGTGCCCAGTAAACTGGAATCTTTAACTAACCCTACACCAACATCCCTATAAGGGATCGTCGCTTTGCCAACGTGCTGAATACTCTCAGCAGAGGCTAGGTCGGATGAAAAGTATGACAACTAGTCTATAGTTATGATCTTTCCATTATGAGGAACTTGATGAGCCGAAAGACCGATGAGACAACAACTGTCATAGCGTAAGACCAACTACGACCCAAGAGAAGGTTGTAATCTAGAGGCATCAACACCTCCACATCTAGATTAACGGTTTTTCCTTCAACACCTATAGGTAGATCCTGTAAAATGCCGAATGGATGGAACCCACGGCCATCAAAGGCCTTAAGAATTGTCGGGGATTGATTGAGCGAAGGAGAACCAAGCGATCTCCAACACTGTATCGACATAATGCACGTGGAATCTCCCTCGCCAATGATAGTCCTATGAACATGTCTGTTTTTTACTATCACTGGAATCTGGACAGCCATTTGATGGGGGAGACGCGGTGCACTATTTTCTAGATCAAAGATTATTACGTTCGGGTCCTGAATGTCAACAGCTCCTATAGCCGACAAAAGTAATTTGCGCTGTGCTGGACATGATTGTAGCACTTCCAAAGCCGACATTGCTGGGGGTGAAACAGCTAAATCCTCAACAATGTTGTAATTCTGAGCTGCTCTCGCATGTGGATTGAAAGCAGATCTCCGAAGTACACCCTTAGTGGGCGGTTTGATTACTAAGTCCGGGTTAGGTTTCTCGATCTGTAGCGGATCGGAACCGGGAGCTGAGGTTGATGGATTGGACTAAGAAGATTCTGCTTCTTTTCCATCAACAGGACTTTTACTACCATAATCTTGCGATCGAGTCACAATCCTTACATGAGACATCATCAAGATGGGTTCTTCGTTGGCACTAGAGGATGAACCGATCATCTTACTATCTTGAGCGGGAAAAGGATCCTTCAAGACAGCAGGAGTTTGGGAACCTTTGACTATTTTTTCAACCTCCGCCCGATGAGGGCAGTCTCTCGTATAATGGTCTTCATCGCAAATGAGACATGGATAACGAGGTTTGCGCTTTTCTTCAGAGGGTTCCGCTTTTTTAGGTTTCTCCTTTGGATTTTTCTCTTTATCCTTCTTCTTCTTCCCCTTCTTCTTACCACCGTTTTTAGGTTTGGCTGTAGAAGATTCTACAACGTGAATATCGGCGGAAAGTTCCGGGGAAGACTCTCCTGTCGGGGAATCTGGCAAGGTTATTATAGGAGAAGAATTCTTAGAAGATTTCTTCTTACTTTTATTATTCACCGTGCCAATCATACCATCAGCGGCATGAGACCCCGAAGGAGCAGCAGCAATTTGATTTTGACAAGGTAGGTTGGGGATCTTCTCGTGTAACGTACCCGACTGAGTGTAAACTAAGTCAAGGTACTGCGCTTGAGCAATGACTTGCTCTTCAGTAACTACTCCGGATTTAGCTACATCTTTTGTGATCTTAGGCAACAAGGATTTTACAAACCACTCAGCCAAGATTTGATCCGGGATATAAACCTTCACTAAACACCGTCAACATCTCCATTCATGGATATGATCGGAGGTATGAGTGGACGTCGACTGCTTTAATGAGGTTAATAGCTCCGTGCCATTGTCATATCTGACTGGCAACTGAAAATGAGTTAAAAACGAGGTAGCTAACTGACTAAAATCATAAAAAGTGGCTCGCGGTAGTTCGATATACCATTTGGCCGCAAGACCAACTAGAGTGCGTTGAAACAAACGTAAATGAATAGAATCATCAGAAATGGAGTTGGATGCACACCAGAGGTGATAAGTCATCGCATGATTAGATGGATCCTCTCCAGGTTTACCTTCGAACTTTGGAATGTCACTGGGCAACTTATGCGGCATTGGCGGCCAATACGAAAGATAATTGATTGGATCGTTCATAAGGCGCGTCAAGTCAGGTAAATCCAAAGTTGCAATGAATGGTAACTGATGGTTAGGGTCCCTGAAACTTGGGGTCTGCAAACCAGCACCAGGAGGAGGATATCCAAGATAACTAGGAATGGGAATCGCATTCGGGATATTTTGTCCTCCTGGAAAACCAGGATTAACCGGACCATACTGGGGTTGCAAAGGTTGTTGATATGTATACCCAGGGTACGGTTGATACTGATAGGTTGGTTGTTGCGTAGCAGGACCATATTGAGGTTGGTACTGTCCCTGGTACGGAGGTTGAACAAATTGAGGTTGAGAAGTAACAACCGTACTTCCTACAGGCATCTGGACCGAAGTCTAGATCGTAGATCCAGACTGAGGTGAAGAGGTCTGAGGAGCAGATACAGGAACAGTAGAAACCAGAGCTGTTGATACTCCAGAAGAAGGTGGGGTAGATGGATAAGATGTTGCAGTAGTTGCAGCAGACGTTTGAGGTGGAGTACGATATGTACTAGGCCCAGCCTGAGAAACTACAGAAGTTGCAGAAGTTTGAGCCGTAGACTGGACGGGTTGCTGAGATGGACCAGCGACCTGTCTAGGTTGGGATGACGACTGCACATTCGGTTGCAAGACCTGTTGATTCTGAGATGGATCCCACACCAAATTTGTTCCAGGGTATTTACCTTAAGGATACTGAGGACCATAACCGAGTTGAGGGTAAGATTGATAATACGGTTGACCAGAAGGCAGTTGGTAACCGTGAGGTGGGTACTGACCTTGGGGTTGATAATCCTGAGGCACATACTGATACTGGGGTTGACCTTGAGGTACGTACTGATATTGATTTTTGGGTGCATACTGATATTGAGGTTGACATTGGGTACATACTGAAACTGAGGTTGACCTTGGGGTACATATTGAGTCTGGGGTTGACCTTGAGGAATGTACTGTCCCGTAGGTATGTACTGTCCTTGAGGTTGGCCCCCAGGCGCAAATTGAGTACCTTGAGGCTACCCCCAGGCGTATACTGAGTACCTGTTGTGCCTTGCAAAACAGCCCCCCATTTCATAATTATCTTTTTCAAAAAACATTAAAAGATGGAATGGGTCCCTCTTAGAAATAAAATTGATATCAAAGCTTTATTTCATTTCAAAGGCAACATAAAGCACAAATAAAGTTTTCGCGACAAAGCAATCGCAAGATCGCATATCGCAAAAGCACACAAGCAATGCATCAAATGAAATACGGCCTTTCCCCGACGCGATAAAGCCATCGGCGATATCGCAATCGGCAATCCCCTTATGTACCCCTAATACACCGCATGGTAAAGCCCCGATGCGATAAAGCTATCGGCGATATCGCAATCGGCCCCACTCCTTTTTGTAAAAACATGCGCATATCCCTTCTGCCGATGCGATATCGCAATCGGCAATCGGCAATCCTCTTGTACCATCCTTAACGCACATATGCTTTTCGCCGATGCGATATCGCAATCGGCGATCGGTGATATTCAAACTCATTGTTAAAGCCATTCATGCCCTCCTTTCCTTGCGATGCGATAAAGCACGATTTTCAATGAAAAAACCAATAAAGTGATTGGAGAGCCCAATTTATTGGTAATTAAGGCATAATTACTCCCGCTCGGCCGCCCATACGCCCTTTACTTGCTTTAAGAGATTTTCAATCAAATTTGGGAATAATGGGCATTTATAAAGGTGGCAGGCCCTATATGGTTACATAATGAATCTCTGCCCTGAGATCTTCCTATAGATTGTCTCCGCGCCGTTCGACAAAAGCAGGATATATCAACGTTAATCTTTTACATTCTGCTATCATCGCTGAGTTTCACTATTATCTCTGTGTTACGCCGGATCTCATTCCCTGTGCAGGATACAGTTCTACAAGAGGATTCAAACATGATGGGTAAAAAGTCCAAGAAGGTTGCCGGTGTTTCAAACTCACCAGCCGCAGGACAATCAGCGCTAAATAGTAAGAAAGGCTTAATATCCGACACTACATGCGCAGGCCTAGCAAAGACAACTTGGCAAGGGACTTACGATTTAATAGAAGCTGAAAAACCAGCACAAGCAGAGGAAGAAGCTACCACGGATTCACCTAAAAGGTCGGAAAATTCTATTAAAGATTTGGCAGATTCGTTCCTCCATAGAATTGCAGCAAGAGAGCAAATTCTCCCGTATACTGACGTGGTGAAATGGGCAATTGAAGAAATCTCCTTCACCGATAGAACTTTCATCACAAAGGATGGGAGAATTTTTGGGTCGTTTAAACCTGAAGATCTGAGGCAAATGTATCATTTGCCTAAGCCAGAGAAGGTATACAATAGCGCTTTTCTAAAACAATTTGCAAGTGAATACGAGGTCGAATCTGAACCTATCAAGGAATGGAGGCAGAATCCAAATAAACACAGACATGAATCCTCCGGTAAGTACTCAGTCGCCTCTTTGTGTTCTCCTTATTGTTATGCCGGCATAATGATGTGTAGATTATGGGGTTTACATGATTCTGCCGTTTTCACCATTGAAATGGTTCCTCTCATGGACGCGGCAGTAAACATCGTTATTATGGATTGGGCCACTATTCTATCAGATAAGCTAGCATTAGCAGTTATTGATTTCAGGAACAAAACCAGAGTCACTGAAAGAAAAATTCCCCCTTTTTACTATAGTGCATATATCTTGGATACTTTGTGTTTTAATTCTGAATTCCCTATTCTTGGCTGGAGGTGGACCGTGCAGGATCCCTCGCCCATTCACATTTATCATCGTAAGATGTGGAAAACATCTTATAAAAACCACATGTACCAGATTTGCAATGGTTTCATGGTTCCTGTATATTATGCAATTTTTGATAAACCTATCCCGAGGATATCCTACCTTGCTTCTTTTGATTTGCCTGCGGTAGGTAGTTGGTTCGGAGAAGAACATTTTACTTATATTAGGGTTTTTGGCAGTCAAGCTAACCCTCATGTCCTTCCTTTATATGTCCCCGATAAACTGTTAGCAAGGGAGATTTCTTACCAAATAACAGCAGAAAGCACCACTCAGATTCTTAAAAAGGAGAAGAAAAGGGTTTGGCCTACTTTCCCCTTCAGATGTGGGGTCTTCACGCTGCATGATCTAAAACATGCAGAGAAAGAAGCTACGAAGATTCAAGCCTTAAATTTTGCTACACTTCCAAATAGGCTATTCGACCCAAAGCGAACAGCATACGCTGCTTTGGAACATGCTAAATTAGCATTATTCGATCACAAGGAAGACATGTTTGATGATATGTTCAAATCAGCTGAATCGATATTTCAGGTCATGCAACTCGCTAAGAGGCAATATAACGAAGAAAAGCTAATTGAGTTTAATAAACTCAGAGAACAGAGGTTGCAAACTCTGCCTCTGAATTTATTAATAACAGCACAAGCAGCATCATCAAGCGAGCCTGACCAACAACAGACGGAGAAACCTCCTGCTACAATACAAACCAATAATAAAGAGCAAGAGGAACAACAAAAGAAAGATCGAGAAGAGAAAATGAAGCAAGAACAACAAGAACGCTTGAGAAAAGAAAAGGAAGATAGACAACGCCAAGAACAGGCAGAAAAGAAGCAGAAAGAGAAAGAGCAAGAGTAGGCAAAGAAACAGCGGAAAGAACAGGAGCAGAAAGAAAGGGAAGAGCAAGAACAACTGCTTAGGGAATCCCAGTCTAAACAAAGCACCACCGATACTAATAAAGGTGTTGTCACAGACCCTCAATTGCAAGAAGAATGGCAGCATTTCAGTACCATTATCGGTGGAAGTAAAGATTCGCAGAGCACTGATACTCCCAAAAGCAGCACTGAACAAGGTAAAACCTCATCTCAGACTTTAAGCATAACCAGCGGCACACCAAAATCAAAAGGCGTGGAAATTATTCCGAAAGGCCCTAGTGAACAAATCACTCTACAAGTAGAAGATATTCCTCCTTTGAATGTCTTCTACAGCCCAAAATATAAAGCCGTAGTAAAACGATCGAGAAAGAGACAAAGGCCTGATCAACCTTCCATCTTTCCCGAGTCAACCATCATGGGCAATGTAGTATGGAAGCAGAAACAAGACCCCTCCGATGATCTAACCAAACTGTCACAGTATGCTGGAGCTTATTCAGCTGCTACTATCGACAAGGCATCAGAGGTAAGTCTTTTGCTAAAAACTAGAGATCAAGAAATTTCCACTTTACGAGAAGAGTTGGCCGCAATGAAACAAAAGGTGACACAAACCGAGGCACAGTTAGAACAACAACAACAAATGAATGGGCAATTGACTAAACAATGGGAAGAGGAGAAACAGAGCATCAACCAGGCAGCGATCCACAAACAGAATGAGTTGAAGCAGGCTTTGGAACAATTAAAGGCAGCAAATGAGCAATTACTGAGAACTAAGGATGAGCATATAACCCAGATCACAGCACAACTGGATAATTTCAAGGGAAACTCGCAGGTAATGGAATTCAGAAAAGAAGCAATGATAGTTAACAATGTACTTATAGCGCAAGTTAAACTATTGGCTCAATACCTCTCTCAAGCGGAACCACTTTGCGAGTTAGCAACAACTGTGAGCGATCGAGTAGAAAAGGCAAGAGATGAATTAAATCAAGCCGATGAAATTATCACAGCACACCTTGAATGGCAAGATTCAAAAGCAGGAAAAGACTCTAATTTGCCAAAAATACTCGAATTTCATAAAAACATATTATTCACAGAATGGCATACACAGGTAATGAAAGTAGAGAGGGCAACTTCAAGGTGCACATTGACTTCTAACAATCTGATTGATCTGGTTAATGATACACTTTACTTGTCAAACATTGTTACCCAGTGTACACCCGGAAAGGTAATTACAGCTCATACATTGGAACAATCATGTTACCCAGAGTTAGAGAACAGAGGAAGGTTAATCGCCGGGGTTAACAGTTTAAGCATAGAAACATATTGGCATTTCCTTATTAAGCCTTATGAACAATGAGCCGCCCTCAAATGCTTAACTGATGCCGTTCAATACATGATCCCCGAGATCCAAGATGCCACATTTGCCACCCAACTCAGTTCGCGAACAAACAAACCTCCAGAGATTCAGCCGATGCTCGACATTCATCAACTAAGGTCTAAAGATAAACAGCCGACAGAATGAGTCATCATCCAGCTCCTTAGTCTGCCAGAGAAAATAGCAACGAAGAAGTTATTGATATCAGAATAATTAGCATTTTTGTTTTGTAGATATTTGGATTAGTTTAGTATTTATAGACCCTTTCATGCATTTAGAAAGGGTCGTAAAATTTTGTATAAGACTTAACAGACTGAAGTTTGCACTATTGTGCTTCAGCCTCTATTCTTTTATGAAACTCGACCAGCTGCTTTTATTTAAATGGAGAAAGTTTCTTAATTCAATTGTGCACTACTGTCGTCGATTTGAGGAATGTTGATGCATCAAAGTAAAAGCTATACATAGCGATTTATATCGGGAATGGCTTGCTATTCAACTGGTATTTCTATCTTTTGTTTGGATTCATTCTGTGCATATTATTTCACTGTGTAATTATTCTTGCTACTGTTAATTGTATGCATGCATAACAACAGGAAATGTTACTCATACCACTATTGGATGTTTAAATGATATTCCTTATTTTTAATCATGTATGCGTTAATAGTATGAATGTTTAAAGTCAAAGTAGCATTGTTTTAATCGCTGTGCTTAACTATTTAGGTACAGCAATCTTGAATGATTTAATATCTATGTCCTCATAAATGCAGTCATCTATATAATTGTATTTTTTGGATATAGAACATCAAAAGCTACGCTTTAGATGTTCAAATAGATTCCCGGGATAGTCTTATTTACTTGCATTTCTGTCAATAGCTTTAGTCATTCACCCACCATTACTGTTATTTACAAAGTATTTATTCATCCCATTCATCTATTGCTGGGAAACTGGTCCCATTATCCCCAGTCGGAGCCACTACACCAAACGGAAAAGGAGCTGCACTAAGGTCTGGACCGGGTGGTTTCCCCCAATGTTGGTGCAACAATTTTCGAGGCATCAACATTTTTGGTGCTAGAAGGAGGGCCTCAACTATGAATGGCAAGTAAACCAAAAATCACAAGCCATTCCAAGAGTAACTCTCCCTCCGAATCTCCTATTCATTCTCGATCGCGTGCTGGTGCTCCAACCTGTAATCAAGAAGAACAGGGATTAACAACCACTGCTTACACTCATCAACCCTCAGAACAATTGAGTCTTGAATCTCCTGAAGTCTAGTCTCTTATCCATCAACTTCAGACTTTCTCGATCTCGCCACAAAGATCTGAGGTGTCACAAAGCAGTACGACTTCGCAGTTCAACCTATCTCATCCACTCACCAGACTACAAAGTGGAAAACTTGGTATTGAACCCATTCAGTTCCCCTTTCCCGAAAGGAAAAGGGCCAAGAAGCACACTAAGCAATCCGATAGTGAGGAACTTTCATTCACATCTTCCATCTCATCTTCTCATCTGCAAAGTCAACCATCCACTCCCCCACTGCATATTGTAGTCCACCAGGGAACACAAGCTTCAACATCTCAATTAGCTCACCCTTCAGTATCTTCATCATCCCATACATCTGGAACCCCAATAGTAGTATCAACTCCTGGTACTATTACAATGGCGGATCCATGGACAAGACCGGGCGCAGTCAATATGCCTGCGCCATTGCATCCTTTACCAGATGCACTAGAAAAATGGCTCCCTAAATTCAACCCAGATGATGGAACTCAGGCCGAAGAACATATTAATAATTTTATGCTATCGGTCAACCTAAAAGGAGTAACCCATGAAGATGTTGTTGTCAGACTTTTCCCTTATACCTTACAAGGATCGGCTGGATCATGGTATTTTTCGCTACCCTCTGGATCCATTACTAACTGGAATACATGCCAAGAGCAGTTTCTGACTAAGTATGGAGATGATAGGTCTTTAGCAACCTTAATAAATGATCTCTCCAACTTAAGGATAGAATATAGGGAACCCATCAAGGAATTTAATGCTCGTTTTAATAAACTCCTTAATAAAATCCCTACAGCTTCCAAGCCAAGCGAACAAATACGAAGCGAATGGTATATCACTGCCTTGCCTGCTAATATAGCTATTTTCGTAGATCGGGCTGGGAAACCTACCTTAGCTGAGAACATGAAAGAATCACTTGATGTTGAGAAGCGCATTAATTCTTTAGAGAAGAAAGCTGCCTTGGAGGATAGAAAAGCCAAAAAAGTCTCTTTTAAAGAAGACTCCAAAAAGAAAAGTTCTAAAGACCCATATGATATGGAGGGACTACAAAAAGTCCTGAAAACACTCTCTAATGAAATGATTGACATTAAAAAACAGGTGGCCGAATCAACAAGAAAAATACCTTTTAGGACTTACAAGAAAACAGAAGCCAAACCACCTAATGTCATATCAAATGCTAACTCTGACCAGGAAGAAGAAGGAGAAGAGGCAACCACACCATCCGACGAAGAAGAAGAAGTGGCTGAATGTCATGGAATGTGGGACTTTATACTCCCTGATCCTGATACAGATAACGAAGAAGAAGCTTTTCCAGTCACCACAAGAAGTAAAGGTGCTCCTGAGCCTGTTCAGGTAACTTCAAAGAAAAGAAGTGCAGGTGCTACTACAACAAAAGAAAAAGCTCCTCCAAAGAAGACACCTGTGGCAGCCTCTCAAAACCAACCCTCAACTCCCCTGACAACTTCTAAAATGTTAGTGGTATCCGATTCCATGGAGTACAATATCGTTGATGATATGAAAAAGACCAAAGCCAACATAACCATGTTTGAGCTTAGCAAGCTTAAGCATCAGCAAAAGCTACTCCTTAAAGAGTTGAACGCTGTCCCTTCCATTCCTCTTCCTAGTTCAAAGGCTGCAAACGACTCAGGTCAGTCTCCTCCAGGTATGGTTGAAGCCACAGATTCTGTCCTAATTGGTGATAGGTCAAGCTCTCACACTCCACAATTTCTCCTAACCTATGAAATCTATAATAGAAACTTGCACAACTGTTTAATTGACTCGGGGGCATCTTCTAACATAATGCCAGCTTCAGTTTGTTCCAACTGTTAAACATAGAACCCCAAAGTCCTGCTATCCATATTGTTCAATAGACAGGACTAAGGTGCAGGTGGTGGGTGAAATTAATTCGCGTAACCATCAGGTTGTTCAGCCGATCCAAGAATAGTAACAAAGAATTGATATCCTTATAGCTGATTATACCTGAGTTTTTATGGTTTGTTTTGAGTAGAGACCTGTCCGAAAAATTGCATGGGTACATCTCCACTGATTGGTCACATATGTGTCTCCCTTATAAAGGCAAGCCAAATCAGATCAAGATAGACCGAGAAAAACATATGACCCATACAGTTACCGATTTCGAACAGGAGAATCACCCTGTAGCTTTCAACAATAATATTTTGGGCAATTATTCATCCGAGTCATTCTTCGGCAACTTTGTTGCACAACCCTCCCCTTTCTCAATTAATCATTTTACATCTCAGATTGAAAATTTTTCACAAACGCATAAGTCTAGATGTTTCAATGATTATGAGAAAGTTGTAAATACCACTGTTGATACCCCTTTATTTTGGTCTTTATACTTTGATGGCTCTAAGTCTAATGAAGGCTCAGGAGCAGGTTGCATTTTGGTTAACCCAAATGGGGAAAGAACAATGCTGTCTTGCAGGTTAGAATTTGCATGCACTAACAACACAGCTGAATATGAAGCCTTAGTCCAGGGTTTATATAAAGCAATCGGTCTCAAAGTGCATTATTTAAAGGTTTTTGGTGATTCAGAAATCATTGTTAAAAAGGTTAGAAACGCAATTCATTGCCTTTCAAATCATCTAAAACATTACCAATCACTTGTGCAAGACCTTACCTCACATTTCCTAGCATTTAACATTTCTTCTATCCCCCGATCCCAGAATTCAGCTGCCGACCTACTTGCCAATGTAGCCTCAAGGCTCCTACCCTCAGAAGACTACAGCCCTGATAGATTTTCTGTAGAGTTAATTTTCAGACCTTCAATTCCCGACAATGTCACCAATTGGAGAATTTTTAATCATGATAATGATATTTTGCAATTCTTGACTTCTGAAAAGTCTTATGACAACCAGATCATTGAAGAAGACGAACACGACTCCCAAATTAAAAAGGCATCCCAAGAGAATGCAATTCCCAAGCCTGTGGTAAAACTTGAGGATCTTTATGATATAAAAGACAAATTTAAGCCTGTACCCAATACAAAGATCCAAAGTTCTACCCTAAAGTTTGAATCAATAAATTTGGGTACTGATCAAGTTCCTCATAATGTAAATCTAGGACTAGGACTTTCTACACAAGAGAAAGAAGCATTTGTTAAACTATTAAGGAAGAATAAACACGTCTTTGCTTGGAAATATGATGACTTAAAGACTTATGATACGTCTATTATCCAGCATACAATCCCAATGCTTCCAGATCA